>CAJQZJ010012579.1:4950745-5019169 GCA_907164525.1 Lophiomys imhausi
ACACACACACACACACACACACACACACACACACACACACACACACAAACCCCCAATGTACCAAATGAATGACACAAGAATGGGCCATCTCTCCAATCTTCATTTAAATATTGACCATGCCCTTTGAAGATCATTTTTCTTGGTGACATGTTAAACAATCTCAGGTCAGCTGCAGTCCTGAAAGGTCACTGTGGGTGTGAGGAATGCTGCTGACAAATGTACAAGATGGGCACGCAGAGGCGGCCTTTAGCGCAGGTCCTCATGTCCTCATGTCGCACTTAAACAGCAACATCGATTGGCTTGTCTGTTGGATGTAAATTTCTGCAGCTTCTCCATGGAGTACCCTAGGCCTTTGGCTGCCACTGTGGGGGGAGGGGCGCTTCTCTGCAGTTGGTGGCTGGGGGGGAATGTCATTGAAAACCGGCAGAGACGTCTTCACACTGCTCTTTGTGGTAGGGTGGCCTCCCTTCCCGTGGGCAAAGCCCAGGCTGGAGCCCTCCCGGCTGCCCAGTGGCTTTTGTATGCGTGCAGCTTTCAGCTCCTGTCCATCAGACTGAATGGGCCCATTCAGGGGCATTCATGCGCCTCCAAGACCCTGGCTGCCAGGACACAATCAGCTGAGAGGACTCTGTGGGCTCCGCACTGGAGAATGTGCCTGTTCTCCTGCCTCCAGGAACCCCTAATTGTTCAGAGAAGCCTGTGGTACAGGAGGGAACCCAGAACAGTAACACCAGACAGTCATTTGGGGTTCATTCATGCTGTGCCTTGCCCTCCAACCTCAAAAAAGGAGGGATAGAGGGAGTGAACAAGCCAAGGCCTGCTTGTATAGTTTATCTTTGGCACCGACCTTCACTTTTTATCTTTGTATACACCCACTGCTCTTCTACAAAGAGTAGAAACTTTTAGGCCTGCGTAGCAGAAGCACTCAGTAAATGCTTGTTGAATGAATGAACTATGGAGGTCCCTGGTGCTTCTGTTTAGCCCTAGGGAGCACAGGTATGCGGGTGTGTACTTACTGGCTTTTGAAGAGTCTCCCTCAACTCTGCTTCTTGGGGTGTGACTAGCCCATGGAAGAGTAGGGGATCGCCTTGTGTATTAAGGACAGAAGAATTTGAGGTCTAGAAATAAAAGACAATTTCAAGGTAGAATGCTGCCACAGAGTGCAGCCCATTGGTTGGTAGGTGTTTGCAGTGGCTTTCAAAAGCCTCTCTTTTTTTTTTTTTGGTTTTTCGAGACAGGGTTTCTCTGTATAACAGCTCTGGCTGTCCTGGACTTGCTTTGTAGACCAGGCTGGCCTCGAACTCACAGAGATCCACCTGCCTCTGCCTCCCAAGTGCTGGGATTAAAGGCGTGTGCCACCACCGCCCGGCTTCAAAAGTCTCTCTAAGGAGCACCGCAGACCTGCAGAGAGAGGTACCCTACCCAGGGGTGAACTAGGAACAGCTGCTGGACACAGACTTCATTGGCCTCCGTGTCTTGTGTTGGTGGTCAGCACCCTTAAAAACCTCTGGCCCTTTTTCCAGCTTGTATCTTGACTGTGGGTCAGGAATCTTAGAACCATGCTGAGGACATAGAAAATTTTCAAAAGCATGGGCCAAGATGCCAAAGAAGCATTGGGAAATTGTAGGGATCACAGCCACGGCAGTCTCAGGAACTGCAGAAGGCACTGAAGAATTTCCAGTCAGAAATTAACAGAGTGCTTTGGATACTTACATACCTTCATTTCGGGGAGGCAGAGGCAGGCGGATCCCTGTGAGTTCAAGGCTAGCGTGGTCTACAGAGTTCCAGGACAGCAGGGTTACACAGAAAAATCCTGTCTCTTGAAAAACCACACACACAAAAAGCTTTTTTTACAGAAAGGTCTCTTCCTCTAGCCTAGGCTGACTTGGTAGCCCAAGTGGTCCTCAAATTCACAACCGTCCTCAGAGCTGACACTGCAGACTGAGTCACCACACCCTCCCTGGTGGTAGATGCCTTAAACATTATTTTTATTTTTTATTATTAAAGCATGTGTCTGTTGCGGTTTATGTGTTCATGTACCCTCAGAGGTCAGATTCTCCTTGGTATCGGAGTTACAGGAAGTTGTGAGCTTCTGGATGTGTGTGCTATGAACCAAACGCTGGTCTTCTGACAGAGAAGGTGCTCTTAACTTCCAAGCCCACCTTTAAAAGACATCCTTAAGAGCCCCTGAGGCTGGGAAGATGGCTTAGTGATGTACCTCTTGCTGTACAAATACGGACCTGAGTTTGGATCACCAGAACCCATGTAAAGCGCATGTGTATTTGTAAACCTAACCTTTCTATAGACATGGGAAGTGGAGATAGGAGAATGCCTGTAAGACTGGTATACAAAGTGGCGACCAAGAGACTCTCTCAAACACGGTAAGTAGAAGGTGCAGTCCTACATCCGAGATCATCCTCTGACCTCCACAAGCATACAGTTGTACACATGCCAGTACTCACATACACAGAGAGACAGACAGACAGACAGACAGGCAGAGAGGAGTCTTTAAGAGCCTTACAATTTAGTTGAGGAAACAAAGCATAGCATGGATCACTTTCTACACTGACTGTAGCTCGAGAGGGGACAGTACAGGCTGAGGACAAGTAAATGAGAAGACAACGCTTCGGAGGGGGCTAGTCACAGGCTTAGGAAAGCTGACATTCTGTCCAGGGAAGCAGTTAGCTTCCTCAGGGGTGAATGGAGTGGTGTGGATCTTAACATGGTACTGTTTCCAATCATCTGGTCCTTGTAAGACATAGGTGCTGCTGGACCACTCGGACCCTGGTCCTGAGCTGGCTTTGCCCCCGAGCTCACCTGGCTTCTGCTTCCTAGCTGTGGGGTGGATGGGAAACACCCCAATGCTGTGTCTTCCCATGTAGCTCATGTAGAACTTGATTTCTTCATTGGAGGTAACCAGCTTCTCACAAAGGGCAGTGACTTAATATTCAAGTCCAGGGGCAGGTGGGGGGGAGTACTTTTCACTGGGAGGGGATAAAAATTTGACTCCAGGCTATCAAAAGCAGTTTCACAGTGTGGAACACTGACCGGTGTTGTGTTTTGTTTTCACCATGGTCTCAGTCCATTTGTCCACGTGTAGCATATGATCAGGATGCCCCAGCTGTGTGGCCCTGTATTTAGTTACTGGTGCAGTCATAGCTGCTTCAGCTCCAGCTTCCCTCTAACCTCAGTCCAGAAAAGATGCCTCATCTTGCAAAGCATTTCCTGCCTTAGCCATTCCTAATCCTTCGTCCACACATTGGAAAGAACAGCCGGAACTCAGCCTCTCTGTGCTCAGTCTTCTGTTTGCAAGTGGAAGTTGAATGATATGATTTATATGAATCAGGGACAGCCCTGGTGGATCCTATTGATTATTGATCTATCGCTTCTTTTTTTTCCACTCAAATGAATTGTATCCCTACCCCAGAACAGTCAGAGATTGCTATGGTGGTAGCTGTGACTCCATTGGTCTCTGACTAAATAAAATGCTCACAGTTCCTCCTTTGCCCTCTATCCTCACAGGTGGTAGAGGGTAGAGCCCTGAGAGGAAAGCTCTGGTCCAGTCTGTACAGACAGTGCCAAGTCTCTGTTCAGGGCTCTGTCCACAGATGGAGAGCCAAAGTCTCAGACAGGTTCTGAAGCTGGCAAGGTCAGTGGGCTAGCCGATGTTCAGTCTGAAAGCATCCTGAACGAAGGATGTTTGTTTTGTGGTTGTTGTTTTCCTCTTGGCCTAAATGGCATTATTAGAACTGGCAACATTTGAATAGTGTAAATGGGATGATAGTATGATATCTTTGCTAATTCCCTGGTTATGTAATTATTCTGGCTATGTAAGAGAATGACTCTTAGGGAATGCACACCAGAAATACCAAAAAACGAAGAGCATCTTGCTCTCCAATGGCTTGGAGGAAAAAGATGCATAAGGATATGGAATTAAATTATCACTTTTGGGACCTTTTGGGGAAGTGTATTATAGAAGTTGACTTTTACCATTTTTGCCACTCTTCTGCTATTATGAGTTTATTTCAAAGCTGAGCAGTGGTGACACGTACCTTTAGTCTCAGCACTTGGGAGGCAGAAGCAGGTTGATCTCTGAGTTTGAGGCCAGCCTGGTCTACAGAGCAAGTTCTGAGATAGCCAGAGTATACAGGGAAACCCTGCCTTGGAAAACCAAACCAAAACAACAACAACAAGAAAGTATTTCAAAATGAAAAAGGTTTTAAAAGATTCCCTTCATGTGGGCTGGGGTTGTGGCTTAGTGATAGAGCTCTTACTTGCCTGGCACTGGATTTGAGTCCCCAGCACGGAATGAACTAGTTACAGTGGTGCATACCTGCCATTCCAGCACTTGGCAATGGAGACGAAGGATCTGAAGTTCATTGTCATCCTTGGCTATATGAGACCCTGTGTCAAAAAACAACAAAAAGAACCCTCATGTATCCAGAGCACCTGTGTATGTAGGGTTGGAGTGTCCAGTAGGACCCTCAAATGGGGAGGATTAGGAGATCTGAATGAAGAAAGATCCTAGAGTGAAGTTGCTCTCTTGAATATGGTACTTTTCTACTCGAAAGGACAACTTTCAAGAAATGATGTGAAGTGATTTCAAAAGCTTGGCAATGTGGGAACTGAGGAAACAGAGAGGGTGCCCAGACAAATAGCTCTAACTTGGACCCTGAGGAAGGAAACTGAGTTCAGCAGCATACACTTGGAGTCCTAGCTCCCAGAAAGCTGAGGCACGACTGTTGAGTTCAAGACTGGCTTGGGCCACTTAGTGAGACCCTGTCCACAGCAAAGCATCAAAGGGGGTGGACAGGGATCCTAGGTGTGATCAGAAGACCTTGGGAATGTAACCAGGATCCTGTGAGTAAAGCTAGTCAAATTTGAAGAATGCATAGAATTTGTGTGTGAACATCATATATGTATGTGTTCTTGTAGTCATTTACACATGTATATAGCTGTGCATGCACATGTATGCACATGAGCATGCGGAGGCCAGAAATGGAAGTTAGGTGTCCTCCTACCTCTCTTTTACCCACTGCGTTTTCAAAAATTGTGTGTGTGTGTGTGTGTGTGTGTGTGTGTGTGTGTGTGTGTATGTGTGTGTAGTATATATATGTACAACAAAAGTATGCAGGAGCCCCTGGCGGTCAGAAGAGGAGTTGAATCTCTTGAACTGTACTTACAGAGAGTTGTGAGTCACTGTGCTGGGAACCAAACCCAGGTCTTAAGCAAGCGCAGTAAATGTTCTTAATTGCTGAACTGTCTGTCTCTCACTGGACCTGGAGCTGGTCAGTGTGGCTATACTGCCTGGCCAGCAAGTTCCAGGGATTTGCCTGTTCCTGAGCCCAGGGTTACAAATGTGCCCACTGCGCCCAGTCTTTTTGTTTCATTTTGTTTTTTTAATGTGGTTTTTCAAGACAGGGTTTCTCTGGGTAGCCCTGGCTGTCCCGAAACTCACTCTGTAGACCAGGATGGCCTTAAACTCAGAGATCTATCTGCCTCTGCCTCCTGAGTTCTGCGATTAAAAACATTCACCACCAGGCCTGGAGACTGTGCCCAGCTTTTATGTGGGTGATGGGGATCCCAACATAGGTTTTCATACTTGCACAATATATAAGCCAACTCCTAGCCCAGTGTATCCATTTCTTATGTTTTGGTTTCTCATTTGCAAAATGAGGATCAGAACAGTGGAGACAGTGTAGAATTGTGAAAACAACAAAGGGGAAAAAAGCGTGAAACTGTAAGCAGGCTTTGGGTATCAGAGTTCATGAATGCAGGAGGCACATGGCTCAGGTCCTTTGGAGTCTACATTTGCTTCCAGTTTTCTGGGCAATGGCATGGAGCCTGGGATAATGTGCTGGGCCAGCATTACCAGTGAGCTCCTTCTCCAGATCATTTTGTTTTCATTTTGAGACAAGGTTTTGCTAACTTGCCTAGACTGGCCTTGAACTTGTTACCTCCTATCTCAGCCTCCTAATTTTTTTTTCAAGTGTTCACACCATGGCTACCTACTTTCCTTCCTTCCTTCCTTCTTTCCTTTCTCCTTGTGGTTCAAGCTGGCATTTGTTTGTTTGTTTGTTTTCCTCCCTCAGATTCTCAAGTGCTGGAATTGCCTCTGTGTGTTATCATGCCTATCCCACCCATGCTTAAAAAAAAACCAAAAAGCAGCACTTTACTATGTAGCTCAAGCTGGCCTGAAGCACTGTGGTAACAGTATACCATCATGCCTGGCTGTCCATTTTTTTTATTTTCGCAGAAAATGGAAACAATACAATTTATTTACAGTTTTAGCAAAAATCAAAGATTCTTGATTTGTCTTGACTTTTATTATAGAAATATTGCAATTTATAGAAAAATGAAACCAGAGTCAGGAAATATACACACACACACACATACACACACACACACACACACACACACACACACACACACACAGGGATTTGGTTGTGAGCCCAGTTACAGGAATGGGGTGATAATCTTTCTCCAGAAAGATAGAGCCAGGGCTGCTTCCTTCAAGAACCCTAATTCCTAGGGCCTAACTACAAAATCGCTTGCCTAAAAATTGTTTTGTCTGGAACTTTGTGTATATTTTCTTCCTTGAAAATTTAAGTACAGCAAAATTTATTTAAAATTGTCTTATCAGTAAAAAAAATAATACCAGGTCCTCTGCAAAAGCAACAAGTACTTTAATCATGGGGCCATCTGCTTAGCTCTCCCTTCCAGGTTTATCTTTTTATTAATGGATTTTTAAAAATTCATTATATTCTGACTACATTTTTCCATCTTCTAACTCCTCCAAATCCTCCCTACCTCCTCACCCATCCCAATCGTTACCCTTTCTTTCTCTCTCATTAAAATACAAACAGGCCCCTAAGAAAATAATAAGGCTGGATGTGGTGACACACGTCTTTAATCCCAGCACACAGGAGGTAGAGGAAGGCAGATCTTGAGCTTGAGTCCAGCTTGGTCTACAGAGTGAGTTCAAGGGCAGCCAGGGCTAAATAGAGAAACTCTGTCTCAAAAAGCAAAACAAAGCAAAGAAGAAAATAGTAAGATAAAATAAAAACAAACTATTAAAGGAATTCTGTACATGGTAGCTCAGGTGTTTAATCCTAGCATTCAGGTGAGGGCAGAAGTAGGGAACTAGCTAACTGTGAGTTTGAGATCTGACTGTTGTATATAGTAAGTTCCAGACCAGACAGGGCTCAACCTAGAAAGTCAGGTAGCTTAGACCACAGTCACAGTTGTCCCCAAACTGGAGTTTGCATTATATAGGTCGATGATGCTGACATTGTCAACTTCTGGAGTGGGAGAAGGGACCTGCTTCCCCTAGGATTCACGTAAGTGAACAGGGATTTCTAAACCCAAGATGAGCGTTCTGATGCCAGAGGACCGTGTCTCCCTGACTTTTGTGCTTCCTACTGCTTATTAATTTTTGTGCACACATGTGCCCATGGGTGTTTATTCTCAGAGGCCCAAAGTTGAAGTTGGGCATCTTTCTTGATTTGCTCTCCCCCTGACTCATTGAGACAGGGCCTCTCGATTGACACTTTGCTTTCTCATGCAGCTAGCCAGCTTGCTTCAGGTACCCCTCTTTGCTTTCTGAGCATACCAAACCTCTGCTTCAAACTTGTGCAGTAAGAGCTCCTTCCTACCCCGCCACATGCTCTCACATAGCCCAATCTGACTTTGTGAACTTCTGTATGCTGGGATTACAGGGGTGCGCCACCATTCTCAATTTGTGCAATACCAGGGAGAGAACTCAAGGTCTTGTGTGTGCTAGGTAAACACTATCAACTGGGGTACAACTTCAGTCCTGTTTGTTTTCTTTTATAAAATTTATTGCGATGATTTAAATTCTAATGGCATATAGTCATTGTACATGGTACTGTAAACATCTTAAATCTTGTTTGTTCTAATGTTTTGTGGATTGGTGTTAGGGCTGCATGATTGCATGCCCGTGGAGGCTAGAAAAGGGAGTTGGATCTCCTAGGACTGTTGTTAACCCCGGGTGGGTGCTAGGAACTGAACCTGGGTCATGCGAGAGAGCAGCAGGTGCTGTTAAACTGCTGAGCCATAAAATCTCCCATCTTAACCTCTGTTAACTGTAGTCCCGTGACACTGGGTGCACTTAAACGGTGCCCTCTTCAAGGCCCAACAACAACTCTGTACCCATTAAGTAACATCCATAACTCCTTCTACCAACAACCACGCCTCACTTCCTGTCTCTTTGAATTTGAGCATTACACAGATCTTATCATTTCCTCACCAAAGTAATCTGCACAAGACTGACGAGCCTGAAGGCTAAAGAGCAAAGAGATCATTTTGATTGGGAACATAATGCTCTTAAAAACATAAAAAAAAAATAACCCAGGTAAGAGGGAGGCAATGGAGGCAGGGCTAATGGGAGGAACTGGCATATTTCAGGCACTTGAGGTGTACCCAGCTTTCTGTAACAGCAATGTTCATCCCTTCCTTACAGCAGAGACCCGCAGGGAGTTTTGACACTTCAAGATGCCCAGGCCAGACTGGTGATGGGTCCCATGCATCAAGACTTTATATAGGGCTTCAGATAACTCCAATCTTTACTTACGGTCAAGGGCCTTGGCTTAGCAAGGCCAGCTGTGTTTGTAACCTCTGTCTGCCACGTGGGGAAGGTGACATCAATCTAGACATTCAAGAAGGAACCGAGTCTGAGTAAGTGTTCCCTCCTTCGCTGTAGACCTTCCTGTCAGAGAGACATGCTCCCTGCCCAGACCATAATACTCTGAAGCTCCGCTGAGCGCTGCTCTGTCCTGGATGGCTCCTGCAGGCATCCCAGCACATGGGCCTCCTTTTGGGAGCTTGCTCTGCCTACGGTGGTGTTCCTCTCTCCTCACTTGGAGTTTCTATTCACCTACTCCACTCTTTGGGATTTTGTTGTTGTTATTGTTGTTTGTTTTGGTTTTTTGAGACAGAGTTTCTCTGTATATCAGCCTGGTTGTCATGGACTGGCTTTGTAGACCAGGCTGGCCTCGAACTCTTATAGATCTGCCTGGCCCTGCCTTCTGAGTGCTGGGATTAAAGGCATGGGCGACCACCCCTGGCTTACTCCACTCTTTGTTAACTGCTGGGTTCTTTTACCTTTGGTGTGAGATGTGCTTGTTTTGATTCCCCAGGCCCTAGATCTAGTAGGGCTTGATAAATAAGAGGTGGATGAGAGAGAAGAAAGCAGGTATGAACATGCACCTCTGCTCAGGGGAGAGGGCCAGGGAATGAGCACTGTTCTCTGAGAAAGTGGGAGAGAAGAGTCGGCCAGGGACCTTGCAAGTGCTCCCTGGGGCCTGACTTGGATAGGTGTGGTGACTGGTTTAAGTATTTGATAGGAGGAGATGGTATGGTTTCAGGGACAGGGACCAGAAAGCTGGGAAGGGGCGGGGCGGGCGGGGTAGGAGCTGGCACTGGCCCAACTGTGTGAGCATCAGTCAGGCAGACTTCCTCGGTTCTGAACTGCCCTCCGGTACTTCAGCTGCACTGCTGTGGGTCTGGTGCTTGGGGTGGGTGGGAATTCTTGAACATTGGAATGGATTATTTTTTAAAATCCTATTCTTGACATTTACAAATAGGGAACAAAAATAAAACCCACATGAAGTAGTCATGAGATGTCAACGTTCCAGAGACCACCGGTGCTCAAACTGGCACTGCCAGGGAGTTGCATAGTGCATATCCCTGCCTGCTACTCTGTTCCTAGAGGAACAGCTTGTAAATGTGGCATTGGTTAAGGAGCTCTTAGCTGAGCACCAGCTCTCTTAAATATCTAGGCTCACATGACTCTGCTCACAGTGCCAACCAGATGCTGGGGCGTAGCTCAGAATCTCATCTCAGCTCAGTCTTGGGTGATTCCTCACACCTTTTTATGCTCATGATAACAAAGCAGGACCTGTTATTCAGTCAAGTGGGAAGGCAGTAGGGCTAGGTAACTCCGGGTAGGTCATCTAGTCCCACCTGAAGCATTTTCATCAATAGTCAAATGACTATGGGGTTGGTGATGAGGTTCAGGCCCAGAGAATATCAATATCTAGCAAATAGTTACCAAGACTGGCCTCCAAATTGATTTGTACTCTAAGACAATCTTGAATTTTTGCTCTTTCCACCTTTAATTCCCAAAAGCTGGGTTTACAGGTATGTACCGCCATGCATGGTGAGATTTGAACCTGGGTCTTCACGCTTGCTACCAGAATGGTCAAGAGTTCAAGGCCAGCCTAAACTGAGCTATATCCCCAGACCCTTTATATTACAATTTTAAAGGTTCTAGCTGAAACAAAATGTTCTATCACTTTTTCAAGTTCTCGACCCATTAAACTATGAATTCTCAATTGGAAGCGGGCAGGTGGTGTCTGGCTCTGATAATGCCACATGGCCTCCAAAGGACCACTGTACTCAAACATAGGCAGTTTGTCTGTGGTAGTATGATTTTAGGGATGGAGTACAAATCAGTAAAATGTTTACAAATGTTTCTTGCAGGACAGTAATGAAAGACTATCAAACACAGCTGTAAGATCAAAAATTAGCTTACCCATTTGTATTTTCTGCCATTTTTCTAGGAATCAGGATTTTTCTTTTTGGCCCTCTGTAATCAAAATAAATTCAAAAACAAATTCCTAGGTGATATGGCTACATGGAAACCTTTTATTTGGGGGGGTGCAGTTTCCAGACAGGATTTCTCTGTGTATCCATGGTTGTCCTGGACAAACTTTGTAGATCAGATTAGCCATGAACTCACAGAGATTCTCCTGTCTCTGCCTCCCGAGTGCTGGGATTAAAGGCTTGAGTCACCACTGCTCAGCTTCTTCCACTTCTTTTTTAAACTGTGAGGGTTTTTTGTGAGATTTTTGCTTACAACAAAGGTATTTATTCCTCAGTAGAGAATTTGAATAGCCTCCTGAGTGTGCAGAGAGTCACACCTGCCTGGCCAGGTATCACATGTGTTAACAGGCTCTGGGACAGCCTAAGGTTAGGGTGATTGGTCATCCTGGTGCTTGGGAAGCAGAGCAGGGAGCCCAGTACATCAAGCATGGAAGCTGTGCAGGGCAAATTCAGATGGATGCTTTGGTCCTGATCTGTGTGTGGGCTGTCTGTAGGCACCCCTCAAAAAGCTGGGATGCTTGTTCTTGCATGGAGAGACAAAGACCTTCTTTATTGCTGCAAATGTGGGTGAGGGGTTGAAGCCCTCATGGACAGGCTTGAAAACCAAGTCCAGTTGACCAATAGCTAGCTTTCAGTTACAGTCATGTGGCATTGCTACTACTCTTGAATTTCCTGTTTAGGGTTTTATTAGCTTTTCGTGAAAGAAGATATTGTAAAGAAACTCACTTCAGAATTCAATTTATGAAGCAGCTGAGTAAGTGAGAAAGAGGGACGGAGGAGTCAAAGAGTTTAGAAAAATCACAGAGTGATTACTCAACAAATTAGACACCAAACACTGCTGCTTAGAGTTCTTGAGCCACGGAACTGGGCAAGGAATGCAGAACAGAAGCCCAAGGGAGATAGTGGTGGCTCCTTCATTCCGGGTCTCGGGGTCCTGACCAGCCTTCTGATTGAGTGATAATTTCCCACAGGCTGGGGTTGGGTTGGGGTCGAGTCAGCTTCCCACCAACATACTAATGAACAACCCACACCAGCCTGGCTCTGCCAATTGGAAACAGCTTTGGGGCTCCAGGATAAATGGGGAGCTTAATGAAGACCTGAGGTTGGTTTTACCAGTGCATGGGAAAATAATGGAGATGAGATGAGCAGGGTCCATATGAGTGAGTAAGAACTTGGAGGAGTGGGGGAAGTGATGTCAACTTCTTCTTCCCAGCCCTATGAAGAAGAGCTTTCCAGCCAGACATGGTGGTCCGTGCTTATAATCCCAGTTCTTGGGATGTAGAAGCAGAATGGCCAAGAGTTCAAGGCCAGCCTAAACTATATGTGACTCTGTCTCAAATAAAAGAGGACAAGCCGAGTGTGATGGTGCACACTTTTTTTTTTAATAATTTATTTTTTATTTCTTCAAGTTACATCTCAATCACAATCCCCCCCTCCTCCCCCCTCCAGTCCCACCCTTCCACCCTCCTCCCCCTCAGCCCCACCATCCTCTTCCCTTCTTTTTTTTTTTTTTTTTTAGTTTAAGGTTTTTATTTTTCCCCCCAACACCTCTCCCTTTCAGTCAAAATAATGGTTCTTTTTCTTATAACTATAAATACAATACAAAACAACAGAAATAAATAGGCCATGATTATAAGAGTTATATGGCTTAGCATACATTCCCAATGTCCAGTCCATATGTATTTGGCACCTGACTTTAACATTCTACTATCTAACCATCTCCATGAGTTTAAAGTTCTATATCTAACTCAGCTTTCATACTAACTTGCCTCATAATTTTAAAAATATCTTCTTAGATCCAGAACACCCTCTTGATTCCTAAACAACTCAAAATTTAACTATGAGACTCTAGCTATCTATTCTTCAACCACCTCAGAGACCTGAGAGGGATAAATATATCTGATTATATAGGAAGTGCAGGGCCTGCAGCTTCCAAAACTAAAAAATGACATACCAGTGGCTGCCTGGACAGTTCCCATTTTCTCTCCATACATTACAGCATCAATCTTCAGCCATTTGGCCCCATTTCTCTGACAGACATTGGTTGTAGAGCAGGAATTATGAAGGACTTACCTACCCTGTCTTGGCAGAGCTAGGCTGTCGACTTACCTGCTTCCAAGTTTTGTCCTTTTTGGACAGAAGTCTGTCTACAGTTGAAGCAAGTGGTTTTTCTTGCCAAGAGAATGGCTTACCACCAATTCAATCATCTCCCACTGGAGATTCTTCGATGCTCATCTTCTACTTGGAGTAGAATAGGGGGTGCTGTCAGGAGCTGACATGTCTCGATATCAAAAAATCTTAAGTTAAGAAAACATCTTTGAATGCCATATTCTGCAGATCTCTTGAGGTTTTTGAAGGTGCCCTATCTATCTCTTATATTTAGATAAGCAAATATTGCTTGTCTCTTAGCAACTTGATTTCTGAGTAGCTTAGAAAATAACTGTGATAGACTGTCATAGTAACTAACAAAATGACACGTTTTCATGACTATTAGTTTCCGTTTCTTAATTATCCTAAACAGTTTATGTCAGTTGGTAGTGAGAGGTCAAAACTTGACATTTCATTTTTAAGTATTACTACAAACAATAGATGGTGCACACTTTTAATTCCAGCATTCAGGAAGCAGAGACAGGTGGGTCTCTGTGAGTTCGAGGCCAGCCTAGTCTAAAAAGCGAGTTCTAGGACAGCCAGGCTATTACACAGAGAACCCCTGTCTACAAAACAAAAAAAGGAGACAAGCTGCTTTCTTGAGCACTGGGGGCTGAGGACGAGATTGCATTTTGCTCAGTCGGAAGGTAGACATGGAGACAGAGGCAAGCAAATCTTTGTGCATTCAAGACCAGCATAGCAAGTTCCAGGTCAGCCAGGGCTACATGGTAAGACACTGACTTGAGTTTGAAATTTTCCCAGACTCTGAGGCACTGCTCAGCATTCTGCCTTTCTTACCACCTTTGTGAAGAGGGTTTCCCCAGGGTTGGAGCAAGTAGGAAAAGAGCTATATTAAGTTCCCAAGGATGAAATTGTTTTTCAAGATGGGGTTTCTCTGTGTATGTATCCTTGGCTGTCCTGGACTCACTTTGTAGACCAGGCTGGCCTTCAATTCACAGAGATCCACCTGCCTCTGCCTCCTGACTGCTGGGATTAAAGGTGTGCACCATCATGCCTGACTTGCTCTTTTTTTTTTTTTTTTTAATGTAGACAAAACGATAAAATCTTCGCTAACAGCCAGAAACAGGGAAGTGTTTACATTTTTTCTTGCTTCGTGTTTATGAGAAAGGATAAAATAACACATTAAAACCAACATCAGGTACTCTCTTGACAACTCAAGTTCTAGGACTGTGGTTCTTCACTAGTGTTAACTTAGTTTCTGAAAAACACTGTGCCAGAACTCCACCCTGGGCCTATTAGATCATCAGCCCCAGGAAGGAGCTCCAAGCATCTGTGTGTTTTTCAAAGATTCCTGAGTGATTCCACTGGCAACCAGGGTGGGTCGATTGTTTGAGATATACCAAGTGGATATGAAGATTGAGCCTCATTTCCAGAAATATTATGCAAGATTTTTTTCTTTTTATTTCCTCAATGGATTTTAAAAAATGTGCCCTCCTGGTTTCTTTAGATTTAACTAACATGCCATAAAATCTACCATTGTATTAAAGTCTACCAGTCAGCAGTTTTAGTATAGTCACAGAGTTCTGTGACTATCGCCACCATCAAATTCCAGACCACTTCCAATATTCTGCAAATAAACCTGTATTCATTAATAGTCTCTTTATTTCCTCCCTCCTATGCCTGGTAATCAGTAATCTAGTCTCTGTGGAGTTGTCTGTCTCTCTGGAGTTTCCCTGGACTTTTACGTAAATTGGATAATTCAACATGTGGGTTTTTGTCACTGGCTTCTTTAATTTAGCACAATGCTCTCACGGTTTATTTAAATTGTAGTGTGAAACAGCACACCTTCCTTTTTATGGCAGGATGATATTCCATTGTAATTCATCAGTTCATAGATATTTGTCTTATGTAAACTTCAGGGTTGTTATGAATAATGTTGGCACATGTATTCATAGACAAGTGTGTGTGTGTTCATGTCTGTCTATTATCTATCTATCTATCTATCCATAATCTATTATCATCTATATTTCCATCTACCCATTTACTGATCTATTCAATCAGTTCTTCTATTATCTATCACCTATCATCTCTCAATCATCTGTCATCCATTTACCCATCATCTTTACCAATCCATCATATATCTGTCATCTTTTATATCTATATGTCTCTACCTTATTCTCCCACTCACCCATCCATCCTTCCATCCAATCTGTCCTTTATCTAGTTACATGTATGTAATGTCTGTACATGACCATCTGCCTTGTGAAGCCACACATGAGCCCACACTGATGGCTCCAGCCCTGGTCCATGACATGCTGGGTCAGCAACTCTTGTTCTTGCTTCCATGATGACAAACCTGGCACCCTGCCACAATTGTTGAGTCTCATGGCATGTGTTCAGCGGTGCCAGGAGACCTTTTGCTCAGAGTGCAGTGTTTCAGGAGCATTCCCTTGGACTTGGTTATTCTTGGGTTTCCACTGTGTCCTGAAGGCACTGAGCACCTGGCTTGTCCTCTACACCCTGCCGTGGAGTTGCTCACACTTGCGTATGTACACATGGTGTGGTTTCAGGTGTCTTGGGTACATACCTAGAGGTAGGACTGTGTCATAGTCATTTTCTATTTAACCCCTTGAGGCCCTGCTCCCCTACCCTGTCTTCTGAAGTACATGCACCATTTTGTGTGTGTGTGTGTTCGTTCATGTTCGTGTGTTCCTGTGTGCTGGTTCATGTGGAGGCCAGAGGTTACCCTCGGGAGTCATCCATCTTGTATGTTAAGACAGAGAGTCTCACCAGACATGCTGGTCCAAGCCTTTAATCCGAGCACATGAGAGACAAGGACAGACAGATCTGTTGTCTGTGAGTTCAAGCCCTGCTTGATCTACATGCACAGAGACAGAGTCTCTCACTTCAGCTGGGACCCACAAGTTCAGCTGGATTAGGTAGCCCTGGAGCTCCAGGGCTCTGCCTGCCTCCCCTTCTCACCACTGAGATCACACACAAGCCACCACACATGGCTTTTTCATGTGGGTCCTGGGTGGGACTTGCCTGCATAGCTGGTGTTATGCTGACAGCCGTTGCCCCTTTCCAGATGCTCCGTCTTAACGCTTTCTCTGCTTCTTTTCCCAGACTCACTGGAGTCTGTCCTCTTCATTGTGTAGATCCTAGTGGGTATGAATTTTGAACAGCTTTTATGTGCACATTGGCTCTATTTTCTTTAGGGCAAAATATATATTCAGATCATTTGACTTAAAATTTTGGTTGCCTTCTTGTTGTTAAAGGAAGAGGTTTATGAAAGTTTTTATCGTGCTTTATTATTTTGTGTGCGTGTCTGCAGAAGTGAGTTCACGTGATGGTGCACTTGTGTTGGTGAGAGGACAGCTTGCAGAACTCAGTTCCCATCTTCCACCACACGAGGTCTGGGAATCAGACTCGGGTACCTCATCAGGCTTGATGGCAAGGCTCCTTTACCATCTGAACCAGTGGTTCTCGACCATCCTAATACTGTGACCCCTTAATACAGTTCCTCATGCTGTAACGACCCCCAACCATAAAATTATTTTGTCGTGACTTCATAACTGTAATTTTTCAACTGTTATGAATTGTAATGTAAATATATGGTATGCAGATGGTCTTAGGTGATCCCTGTGAAAGGGTTGTTCGACCCTCAAAGGGGTCACAGCCCACAGGTTGAGAACCACTGCTCTGATCCATCTCACAGCCTCAGAAGAGGTTTTCTGTATTCTGGAGACTACATCTTTATTAAATGTATGATTTACAAATATTCTTTCCAGCCCCAGGGCTTTGATTTTTGTTTTGTTTTGTTTTCCCTTTTCTTTATTGACAGTGTCTTTTGGGGCTCAGAAGTTTATATATTAATGCCTGCTTTGTTTCTTCTATTATCTGCACTTCAGGTATTAAATCAGGGAGGGGCAAGGCAGGTGGGTGGATGCAGATGGACAGATGGACTACTAGGAGCTTTCATTGAGGAAATCACTGAATACCATCACAAGCTAGACTCTGTAGTGCTGGCCACCAACTACTGGTCAATAGCAAAGCATCCCTTCAGTCACTTTCCATCTGGTGGGGGTGGGGAGAGTCAGAACCGAGGAGTGCTCAGAGAAAAGCCAAGAGCAGTGGGGCAGGGAGAAGAGCAGAAACGAGGATGCTATTGGGCTCCTCCTGAGTCCTGAAGGACACGTGTACACATACAGCTCTCCACAGAAACACTCTATCCTTGACTCCGTGACCCTAGAGTGCTTCTGGTTTCATGAGCTGATTGTGTCTCACGATGCAGTTTTGGTTATTGCCGCAAAGCTAAAGTGGAATGCAAGGTTCTGTGGGATGGTGGGAACTGCTTTTCTTGTGGAAAGAACAGCTCAAGGCGGAGAAAAGATGTTTGCAGTCACTTTTTTTTATATCTTCAGATCATGTTTTATTATCTTGAGGAAGTGATGAATCATAAAAAATGTGATTTTTTTCCCCTTCTCTCCCCTCAAGAGTCAATACGAATTTAATAAGAACAAGATTACTTTTTAAAATATGCTGGGCTTGGCAGGTTCTACCCCATTTGTGCGTCTTCTCCATCGGCTGAAGAATTTTACAGGACCATTGGATTACAGGGTTGCGGGTTCCTCTTGATCTGAAAGGCGCCACATTAAAATGGGGTGGTCTGGTTCTGAGGTTCCTCCAAGTGGGACAGATAAACAGCACACATCCAGGTTGATAGAAAGCAAGCAGGCCATTCCTGAGCACCTATGAGGGCCTCGGAACCAGACAGAGTGATTGATTTCTCCCTGTGTGTTAAAGTAAATGAGACATCAAATCCTCAGGCAAGTAGCCCCAGGAAAAGGTTACTGACATCCTCAATATAAAGATGGGAATGGCATGGCCAGGGAATCCAGATAACATCTGTCCTGGTTTCATTTCTGTTGCTGTGACAAAATATCCCAACAAAAAAGCAGCTTGAGGAAGAAAGGGTTTGTTATAGGTCACAATTCCAGGTTATGGTCCTTTACAGGGAAGTAAGGTGACAGGAACTTGAAACAGGTAGAAATGGGACCAGAGAACTGCCTCAGGGCTTAAGAACACTCACTGCTCCTGTACAGGACCTGGGTTCAGTTCCAAGCACCCACATCAGGTTGTGCATAACTGCCTGTAATTCTAGTTCATCAGGAAGGCGATCTGATGCCCCTTTCTGAACTTTCTGGGCTCCTGCATACATGCAGTACACAAAAACTTATGCATGTACACACATGTACACATAAAAAACTTAAGTAGCCACATTCTACCCACAGTCCAGAACAGAGAGAATGTGTGCTTTCGTTCTTGCTGGCTTGCTTGTTCAGGTTAACTTCCTCACTCTCGGGTTCATTACCTCCTACCTAGGGAATGACATTGTCCACAGTGGGCTAGGTCTTCCCACATCAACTAACTTAATAGTCAATCCCCAAAGGTTTGTCTACAGGACCACCCTATAAACAGTCCCTCATTAAAAATCCCTTTTAGGGCTCTGGAGGCATGGAGGTAGGGAAACTGCAGTCATGCTGTAATGTACGTAAAGAATAAAAATTAAAAAGGCTACTGAGCTTCTTTGTTTAGGTATGAGTATGAGGTGCACTCCTTGGCTAGCCATTCATTCTTCAACTCTTCTCACCCTAGGCGGTGTGGGGGTAAGCAGCTTCTTCCATTGCTTATGCTCCTGGGAGGGCCTGCTCGAGCCCTCAGTATCCTATGCAACTTCTTTGGGTCAGATGAGGGAATGAGGATCTACGAGGAGAGTTCTTAGCAGCTTCCACCCAAATGAAATGCCAGGGCAGGAATACTCAAGAGTTCCGTCCGTCTACTGACCCCTGTTGTAACCATCAGAGGTACTTGTTGAGATGCAGATTCCTGAGCCTGTTCCAAGGAACAGCAGGTGCATACCATTGCACCCAAAGGGTGACATGAACATGTGTCCTGGCAGCAAGAGCATCACCACACACACAACCCACTGCGGTGGCTGCTGCGTTTCCAGACCATGACATGAATTTTCCCATTTGAGGGAGTCTAATTTAGCAGGTCGCGGATGCTTCCAAGCAAGGCAATCAGATAGACTATAAATGGGGACACTGTTGATAATTTGAGACATGAGGTTTTCCTAGTAAAATATAAGGCCATTTTGCATCTCCATGTATTTAAAATAATGGAAACAGGGAGGATCCAGAAGGGTCTGACCTTTGACCTGTAATCATCACAGCTCAATGTTGTTTCAACAATACTTCCTAAGTCCGAGACTCTGATTATAAGCAACCCACTGCTGCACCTGGCTCTTACGTGGGTTATGAGGATCTGAACTCAGGCGCTCACACTTGCAAAGCAAGTACTTTTAGTCACTAAGACAGATACCAAGCTTCATAGCTAATTGGATCATGACATCAGCCCTGGGAGATGAGTTCCCTAGTTTACCCTACCATGATGGACAGTTGGAGCAACTTTCCCAGTGGTCATATGGCTAATGAGTATAAATCCCAGACACCCAGGCTTGCACATGGTACACATTCATACATACAAGAGAGCACTCATATACATAAAATAAATAAACAAATTTTAAAATTTAAACTTTTTAAAATTTTCATTTATTTCAAAAAGAAATAAAACCAGGCATGGTGGTGCACAGCTTTAATCCCATCACTCTGGAGGCAGAGGCAGGTGAGTCCTAGTTTGAGGCTAGTCTGGTCTACAGAGCAAGTTCCAGGATAGACAGAGCTACACCGAGAAACCCTGTCTCAAAAACAAAACAACAACAACAACAAAAAGCCCAGATCCGGGGCCCGGTTGTGGTGGCACGCATTTAATCTCTGCACTTGGGAAGCAGAGGCAGGTGGATCTCTGAGTTCAAGACCAGCCAGATCTAATTGTGAGTTCCAGAATAGCCAGGGTTACACAGAGAAACCTTATCTCAAAACAGGGGGCAGGGGGGAGACTTTGACTGAGATGTAACGTAAAGAAATAAATACATGTTAATAAAATAAAATCAAAGGGGGGAAGCCCAGATCCTACCCCATGTACTCTTGCCTCTTAGCACACAGCAGGGTGTGTCTTGCCCCTAGAGACATATTTGGTTTTGAATTTGGGGCTAGAACTGCTGTTTGTTTTGTTTTGTTTTTTGAGACAGGGTTTCTCTGTGTAGCCCTGGCTGTCTTGGAACTCATTCGTAGTCCAGGCTGGCCTTGAACTCACAGAGATCCACTTGCCTTTGCCTCCCAAGTGCTAGGATTAAAAGCTTGCGCCTCTACATCCAGCCCTTATTACAGTTTTGAACTGCCATGTGGGTGAAGAGATTCGAACCCGGGTCCTTTGGAAGAGCAGCCAGTGCTCTTAACCGCTGAGCCATCTCTCCAGCCCAGCTCTTGTTCTCTTTAAGGCTTGCTCCATTAGAGCTTTGAGACTATAGTGGTCCAGGGATCCAGTCTTTGATTGTGACAGAGATACAGGCCTATATAGCAAGTGAGCTGGCACTAATTTGTTTAGGAACTCATTCATTTCCCTGCCTGGAACCATTACAACCAAAATGGAATAAATTAACAACTATGTATGTCGGCTCTATGAGTTGAAAGACATGTAAATGGGACTCCAAAGATCTCTGACTTTAGCTGGGGTGGGAGGATTGCCCAGTGGTTAAAGCTCTTGCTACACAAACATCAGAGCCAGAGCTTAGATCCCCAGAGCCCATACAAGTGCTGGATGGCTGTGGTGACCTGCTATAATCCAGCACTAATCCCCAGATTTGTTCTGGGGATCTGGTGTCCCTCACCACTAGCTAGAGTAGTTGTATAGGCAAGCTTAGGTTCAACTGGGAGACCCTGCCTCAGTGAATAAGGTCAAGGATTAGGAAGATTCCTAGCATCAACCCTGGGCTTCCACATGCACCCACACACATGCAAGCATGAACACACGCAGGTATATACACCACCTGAGAGAGATAAGAGATTTTGTGACTTTAAGAGACTCAATTTCACACTCCTCATTTGTTTAGAGTGAGGCTAGAGCAACATTCTTGGCCTCAGAGATCACTGTAAGGACTAAATGAGAGAATGGGTGGGAATCTTGAGGCAGGGAAAGATTGTCTCTGTTGTCTCCATGAAGGTCCAGATTGCAGGTGGGATTCCACAAAACATGATTGTCCTGGCCTCTTGGTTTGTAATTTTGTGACAGGATTATGAAAGTACAAGCATTGAAATCGTAACTCCAGAGTATAGACTGGAAGACTGACGCTCTATCCCACTCCGCCCCACTGCCACATGCTCGTGCCTGGCCAAGTGCGCCATGTCACTTAGAGTATACATGATTTGTGCCTGCTGTCCTAGTCCCCTTTCAGATGTGGCTTTAGGATGGGAATAGTGATTGTACAGTATTAGAAAATGCTGTGTATCTGGATATAATCTCAGCCTTTGGGGGGGGGCAGGCCAGGTTAGGGGTTCAAGACCAGTCTCATCTGTATAGCCTGTTGAAGGCCACCCTCAGTTGCCTGAGACTGTTTCAAAAGCTTAAATCATCATCATCATCATACATACATACATTATTTTCTTTTTGACATGGGGGTGTATATGCCTACATGTGTTGCACATACATGTGAAGGCCCTTACTTTTTGAGACAGTGTCCCTCACTACACCCAAAGCTTCATTGAACTGCACTGATGCTCTTGGTTCCTCTTGCAGTGGAACACATTGCCAGTGTTCTACAACCCTCCCTGCTTTGGGAGGAGCACGTGTTCAGCTCTGAATTTCCAGTGGTCCTCATCACTGTTTGCACTGCTTCTGCATCCAAGTGGCACCTCCTCAGCTGTCTCTTTCTCTGGTGCAGAAGCAGTACTCCCAAATAGCCTTGGAGGAAACCCGTGCCTCTCTACTTTATTTGGATGTAAGATTGCTGTATTCGTGTGTCACCCGGAAATACTTGAATGAGAGTTTGAGAGCCTCAGGATTTGCCACTTCCGGCTGGGAGCATTACATCCTTTGGAAGTGTCCTATGTCACACTATGCCAACAGCTGTAGAATTTTAAACAGCCATGGCAACAAATGAGTGCTAAGCACAGCTAAAAATAGCCACTCTGGGAAGTGAAGCTGGGGTGTTGCCAGGAGCAAAAGGTGGGTGGCTCTGTACCCTAGAGGGAAGGCAAAAGAAAACCCAGCCTCTCCCAGGACCTAGGCCTGAGTTCTGTTTGCGTGGAATCTGCTTGTGCCATCCTAAGCAAGGAGTTTTACAGCCCCAACACATCTCGCATAATGATTCTGCCCAGATTTCTGAAGAAGGGACTGGACCAGAGGGTTCTCTCATTGTGCATGTGTACAGGGTGGGTGACTCCTCTCATCCTAACAGGGTGCTCTGTCCTTACCCTATCTTAGCTCCTCAGGACCCTGAGCGATGCAAGGTGCGAGGGGTAATCAGGGAGTGCTTTGCCTCAACAGCCTGAACTATTTTGTCACAGGGGGAGCCTAGGCATCCCAGCCCCATTAATCCTCCTCCTCCCTCTAAGAGCCCAAGCACATCATCCATGCCCTACTGCACTCCCTGAGCAGTGAAAGATGGTGGCTGTCAGGATGATGGGTGGCAAGTGGGGTAAACATAGCTTGTTACTACCAGATTCGATTACTGGGCATTGCTTGAAGACAAATGACTGAGGGCCTCTCCACCACTTGAAGGCCTGGGGTGGTCTCACTCACTAGGATGGTATCTGGTGAAGAGGAGCCACAGATGTTGTACCGTATTCTCCCAAGCCTGATGGTGGTAGGCAGGACTGATTGTGTTATCACAGGTTTTCATTGTTGGTGGTTTGGAATTGGGGGCCCTGGCTCAACCATGAGAATAACCAAAACTGAAGGAAAGATAGAGATGCAGGACACAAAATAATGTTCAAAAACAAGCGAAAGTGACAATGCTAATAAGGTCAGGGTTAGAGTTGGCTTTGGTGAGACGAAGCAAGAACCTTCTAAAATGGTCTCTAGAATGTTCCATATCTTTTTTATAATTAATTTTTAAGTTATGGGGAGGTCAAGTCATATGTGTGCAAGGGCCATGGAAGTTGGTCCCTGGAGCTGGGGTTACAGATCATTGTGACCCACCCATAATGTAGGTACTGGGAACTAAACTCAGGTCCTCTGGGAGAGCAGCAAACATACTAATTGTTGTACCATTTCTCCAGCCCTACAATGTTCCACATTTTGTTCTGGGAGTGTTGACATTAGTTTATACATAGGCTGGTAATTAATTCTAAGTACCAGGGAGCAGAAGCAGGAAAATTGAAAGTTCAAGGCCTGCCTGTACTACACAGTGAATTAAAAATAAAAAGAGAGCTGGGTAAGACAGTAGAATGCTTGGTTAGCATACTTAAGACCCTGGGGTCAGTACTAGTACTGCAAACACAACTGCACTTTATTTCACAGCAGGGTGGAATAGATGTACATTTTTCTTCATATTTATGCACAGAAGTCAGAAGACAAACTTCATGTATAGGGTTATGCCCTTCCACCTTGTGTAAGACAGGGGGTCAAACCGGGCGTGGTGGCGCACGCCTTTAGTCCCAGCACTCGGGAGGCAGAGGCAGGCGGATCACTGTGAGTTCGAGGCCAGCCTGGTCTACAAAGCAAGTCCAGGACAGCCAGAGATACACAGAGAAACCCTGTCTCGAAAAACCAAAAAAAAAAAAAAAAAAAAAAAAGACAGGGGGTCTTCATTACTGTATTACAGGCTCGTAGCTCACCCACAATGCTCTGGAGAGTCCCCTCTCCCATGTCCTTGTAAGTTCACACTGGGATTCCAGATGTTTACAATGCTGTGCCGGGCTTTTACATGTTTTCTACAGATCGGAACTCAGGTTATCTGACTTACACGGCAATTGCATTTGTCCACTGAGCCATCTCCTCATCCCTTAAAATTAAATTTAAATGAAGAGAACTGTATTAAAGAGGTCTATGAACAGAAATCCCTGGCCACACTTGAATAATTTGCCTCTTACCAAACTTGGAATTTGGAATTCCATGGCCCTAGGTCCTAAAATTCTGGCTTGGTTAAGTGTGGACATTTAAAACATAGTCACCAAGCTGGAGAGGTGGCTCCTCAGGTAAGGATGCCTGATGCTCAACTCCCACAAGTTGTGCTCTGAGGTATCTATGCACTCCATTGCTCATGTAGACCAATAAACATCACACACACTCAATAAACAAATACATGCAAAAAGGTGCTAAAACAGTCACACAAAGAAATAAAATAACAAGTCTCTTCTTGTTTTGACAGTCCAGAGACAAATTTGCAAAACTTGTCTCTGTATTCCCCCAGTCAAAGTCTGTCCACCCTTGTACTGTTGAATGAGATCGTTGGGGTATCAAAGTCAAGCACATTTTGAGTTGTTTTCCTGTCACTTACCAGCACTGAGACATTGTCTCTGAGGTTAATTTTCATCATCTATGAATTGGGTGGATGACTTAATTTTCATTTCAGTTGTGCATATGTATACACATGTGTTTGTAGTCCAGAGGTTAGCATCAGTGTCTTCTTCAATGGCTTCCTGCTTTCTCTTTTTGTCTAAACCTCCAGCTCACTGATTGGTTAGACTTGCTAGCCAGTGGGCTCTCCACCTTCCTAGTTCTGGAATTCCAGATGTGCTGCAGCTTGCCTGGCTTTTATGTGGGTGCTGGGGATCTAAACTCAGGTCCTCATGCTTGCTCCTCTGATACTGTGTCGAGAGGTTTAAATCCTCTTTTCAGCCCCAAATTGAGTGAGTAATTGAAGAACATTCATCAACAGCCATGCCTTAAAAGGCTCCATCCAGTGCCTCATCCCTAGCAAGTGATGCTAACGATGTGGCTGCTGCTGATTGTAATGGTCACCACCTTCACTGGTTGTGCTAGGTCTGCAGGAACTTGCAAGCCACAGGTCCTCACAGAGGGGAGCCTATGCCTCCGTGATTGTTCCAGCAAACAGTTCCCACATGCCCCAACCTTTCCTACAGTTGGGCAGGCTCCAGGGTGCAGAGGCCCCCTCTGACTTGGCTGGACTGTTTGGCTCAGAGCAGGAGTGTGGTCAGGTTAGCCAACAGTGTACCCACGTCGAAGCAGCTGTGGTGAACATCTGGCTCTGATTATCTGGCTGGGAATGGCTGGGGGGTGGGAGCTCTGTGATTTATAGATTGCCCCTTTGGCTGTAAATCCCATCTGTAATTGTGACTTCTCTGTCCCTAATTGTTTGCAGAGAAGGGAGGCGCTCAATGGCTTACAATCCCTGGCAGAGCCTACAGCCTTGCTGGGGGGTGGGGGGCGATGAGGTTTGTTGCTAGGATACAGCCGTCTTTGTTTTGGTCCCTGCTCAGCAGTGTTTTTAGGGCCCTGTATACATTTCTCTGTATTGTTAATGTAATTTGTTCAGGCAGCGAACAGCCAAGTTCAGCTGAAGGAATTCGATACTCATAACAGAAACACCAGAGGCCAGGTTTTTGTGGTCAAATTAGGGTTCTGAGACCTCGAAGAGAATGAGATGTTGAGCTTTGCAAGAGGGACAATCCCTCTTTCTCTTCTTGTACTAACGCTGGCCTGGGTTCAACTTCCTCGAGGAGCTTGGCTTTGAGGGCACAGAGTGCACTACACTCAGGGCCACTAATGGTGACCTGCCCTTATCTCAGAAAGGGAATGCAGATTTTATTCAAAATAGAGGAAAGGAGGCTCTCAGAGAATAAGCTAGCCTTAGCCTTGGTCTGCCCAGCTCAGCCTCTCCTGGACCGTGGCTCCAGGCACCTTGATTAGCCCCTCCTCCACTCCAAAAGACTTGACTGCTATGGAAATAATAGTCAAGTTCTGTAGGGAGGTATGTGACGGCGCAAAATGCAGTTTGCCCATTTCCGTTGCCCGGGAAGATCTGACAGCCCCTTGCCATCTGGGGACCCCATGTCCCGCTGTGCTTAGAGTTTTTGGAAACGAGGGATTCCAAACAAATCCCAGTGTGCCAGCTAGTGAGTTAACTTGGTTCACGTCCTACCCTCTCCATTTTGCCTCAGAAAGCAAAAGAGCATAAGAACATTCCAGCCCACAGACATGTTCCATGTCTTGTTTTTTGCTCGTGGAACCCCTGTATGTTGGGAAATGAATCAGCTCCACATTATTAGCACGCCCACACACACACACACACACACGCATTTATTCATGTAACTTGCTTCACGCCTTCCATGGTTATAAGTAGAATGAGATGTGGTCCCTGACTTCCAGTGCTTAAAATGCAGAAGATACCAGAAAACAAGTTCATACCATCATTCGAGGCTGACGGGGCAGAAGTAAACATCACCTGAACACATCCCCTGAATATTTGAGAAAACAATAGTTCACACCAAGAGGCACATAACTAGTCATGTCAAAGGCCATCTTGCGATAGAGGGTCTTAATAGTGACATAAAATATTAAACAGAAACTCCAAGAGTTTCTGTTTGAAAAAAGAAACCCCAGGACTGGATAGTTTGGAGGTTAAGAGCACAAGCTGCTCTTGCAGAGGATCTAGGTTCAATTCGTGGCATCCACATGGCAGCTCAGAACCTCTATAACTCCAGGTTCAGGGGACCCAAGACCTCTCTCTGCCTTCCTCAGGTGCCAGGCACATATCTGGTACACAAACAGACACAAGAATTACAATTAAAAGTTCTAAAAAAGAAAGAAAGAAAGAAACAGGGCCATGCAAAGGAAAGCAATGGGATGACAAAAATTAAAGCTTGAGATGATACATGTGTTTGCAGGAATATTGGCTAATAAAAGATTTCAATAGTATCATTGCTTTGAAGAATGGTTTGCCCCCATCTAGTAAATGTACATATCTTAGGACCCAGAAAGTCTTCTATACATAAAGGTTACAAACAACACTGTCCCTTGTTGCATTGCCTGCTGAAGCTTAAACTGTGGTTATCAGTATAATAACTGTACATGTGCAGTCATATAACAAAATCACCCGGTCTACACAGATTAACAGGAATGAATGCTGGTGGTCCAATGTTGATTGGAAAGAGTTCTTTTTTATTTGTTTGTTTATTTTTTGTTTTTCGAGACAGGGTTTCTCTGCGTAATAGCCCTAACTGTCCTGGACTCACTTTGTGGGCCAGACTGGCCTTGAACTCACAGAGATCTGCCTGACTCTGCCTTCTGAGTTCTGGGATTAAAGGCGTGAGCCACCACACTTGGCTTGGAAAGAGTTTCTGAAAGGATGTATAAAATATGGTGCCAATCACAAATGCCTGAGCTCTTTAGTGTCTAGCTCAGTGGTAGAATTTTGTGCAGGGCTCCAGGTGCAATTCACAGCTCGAAACAAAACTCCCAAGGAGTGATAATGGCGGTGAGTACTGTAGGAGGAAGTGTGTTTAGAAAACGGAGGCTGGGTATTAATGGCGACTTATTTGTTGATTGATTGATTGATTGGTTTTTTTGAAACAGGGTTTCTCTGTGTAGCCCTGGCTGTCCTAGACTCACTTTCTAGACCAGCCTGGCCTTGAATTTGCAGAGATCCGCCTGTCTCTGCCTCCCAAGTGCTGGGATTAAAACGTGTGCCACCACACCCGGCTTTTTCTTTTTTCTTTCTTTTTTTTTTTTTTGGCGGGGGGAGGTGACGTATGTATTATCACATGTATATAAAGGTGACATCATTACTACCTACAGTTGATTTAGGCAAGATAAAAATATGTGTGAGAATACGGAGAGGTGAGAGAGCATGTTAATCATGGTGAGACTAGCTAAAGGTCAGGGTTCACAGTATTCTACAGCTTTCTTGTACATTTGGAGTTCAAGGTAGCAAGTTGAGGAAGACACTCAGTTGGAGTCTATGCACGGTTTGTGGGTAATGGGTCTATAATTACAGAGGCAAGCAGAGGCCTGATAAACAGTGTCTCATAGACAGTAATTACATGTGGGCAGTAGGGGGGAAACGAAGGCTGAGGACTTAAGAAAGAGGTTAAGTTTTAGGTGATGAGGAAATATCTTCAGTCTAGATAATGGTGCATTAGAATGGCTAGTTATTTGCTCTGCATTTTGAAATTAAGTATGCATAATTTTTATGAAAAGAGGATATCCCATTAGTTTTATAACTAAAAATAGTGTGTGTGTGTGTGTGTGTGTGTGTGTGTGTGTGTGTGTGTGTACAGAGGACAAACTCTGGCATCATATTCAGGAACACCACTTTGAGACAAGGTCACTTCTTGGCTTGGAGCTCACTAAATAGGTGATGCTGACTGGCCGCTGAGCCCCACGGATCTTCCTGTTTCTGCTTCATCAGTGCTGGGATTGCAACCACACCATGCTTGGCATTTCTGGGCGAAAACTCAGGACTGTGTAATTGCCAGACAAGTATCATCCACCAACCCTAAAAGTAACATTTAAAATGATTGTATTTTAAAATTTATAGGCCAGATGTGGTGGTGTATGCCTTTAGTTCTCAGCACTCTGGAGGCAGAGGCTGGTGGATCTTTGGGTTTGAGGTTAGCCTTGTCTACGTAGTGAGCTGCAGTCCATCCAGAACCACATAGAGAGAGCCTGTCTCACTTAAAAAAAAAAAAAAAAAAAAGGCTGGATTTGAGGTGCACACCTCTATTCCCAGCACTTATGAGACAGAGGTTGTTGGATCTCTGAGTTCAAGGCCAGCCTTCTCTACAGAGTGAGTTCCAGAACTGCCAGGACTACACAGAGAAACCCTGTCTTGAAAAACAAACAAACATAAAATCAACCAGAAAGGATTTTGTCTTCGTTTTTAAGTTAAAAGTTATTTTTAGGGGCTAGGGAGATGTCTCGGAGGATAAAGCACTTGCTACCCGTGGTATGAAAACCTACTTAAAAGCCAGATGAGTCCAGCAGCCCACCTGGAGTCCCGTATGGTAGGAGGCACAGAGGAGGGATCCCAGGAACAAGATAGCTAGCTAGACTAGCTGAATTGGTGAGCTCTGTGTTTATCTGGGAGACTGGCCTTGACATGTAAGGTAGAGAGAGCAATGGAGGAAAACCCCTGAAGTAAACCTTCGCCCTCCACATGCAGGTACTCACACCACACATGTATACATATGCAACAAAGAGTTATTGTTAGAATTTTTGCCGGCTATTGTAGTATACATCTGAGAAGGAGAAAGGGAAAAGGACTAGGCCTGTGGCTCAGGGAATATGCTTGCCTAGCATACTCAGTGCCATGGGTTGAATTCTCCGCACGGAAAACACACACGGAGAGACACAACACACAGAGACACAGACCCACACAAACCTGTGAGGGACTTATGTCAAGGTCTGGACAATCTCTTGTGTGAGATAGAGCTCTTCTCTGGGCCCCCTGAGAAGAGCAGCCCATCAGTGACCTGTGCAAATCCTAGTTGTCCAAACCCAGTGATTTGTACATCCCTAGTGGAATACAGAATAAGAATTAAAAGACCCCCCCAGTCCCTTAAAGTGTTTTCACGAGCTATTGTTTTTTCATTTTGAGTGGTATAAGTGATTACATTGATGTTACTTAAAAAGATTTCTTAAACTGGAAGGGAAGGGAAGGGTTTGAAACTGTTTAAAAGAATCTTGAATTTCTGACTGAAAAATAAGGATATATATAAACATATTGTGTGTGTGTGTGTGTGTGTGTGTGTGTGTGTATACATGCACGAATAGGGTTTTTTGTTTTTTTTTCCTAGCTCTGTCTGCTGCAAAGGCCTAGAAATCATGGTCATTTCAGGAATGCTTGTCAGCCCTCCTGTTCATATGTGTTCTCCAAATTCTCCTCCCCACTTAACACAAAACAGGACAAGTTAGTCAACTGTGAGTAATAATTTTAAAGATGAGCCTATAAATTGGGTCTTAAACCCTCACTGGCTGTGGTGTCCTTGTGTCTGTCACTAGGAGATTTTGCAGGAAGTCTATAACTACAGACCCTCTTCTCCCATAGTTCCTCTGCTCTAGGTCCTCCTCTCTCTCTTCTGTCTCCTGCTAGCCACTCTGTTCTGGGGCCCATTCATTCTCTATTACTGTCCTCTAACCCTACAGGGCAAAGTTTGTGGGCTTTAAGCCTAGACCACAATACTGGTGCCCTGATACCAGCTACTCCCTTTCTATGTAACCCTTCTTTAAACACACACACACGGTTCTGGAGATATAGCTCAAAGGTACAGTACTTGCCCACCAATCTCAAGGCCCTGAGTTCAAGCTCTAGGACTGCTATATATACATAAGTGCACTTAATTGCCGAGCTGTCTCTCCACTTACTTTGTGACCTTGGCTAAGCATCCTCACTGGACACAGAATGAACACAGGGTCTCATTTCTCAGGTAGTAGTTAGAAAGGTTGTGGCCACGTCCAGATATCCCCTCTGCTGCTTTCCTCCCACCAATCTGAGCAGTTTTTTGACAAGTGAAGGAGCTGTTAGCTCCAGGTGGCTTTGAGATATTACCATGCAGAAACATGCAAAGTGCTTCCACCTCTGGCTGTTGTGATCTGATCTGATCTGATCTGATCTGATCTAATCTAATCTACTCTGTCATCTTCTGGACCACTTGCTGCTGGACCCCATTTGTGGGTTTCCTGATCCACACAAATTTCAAAGTGTTTACAGGATGGTAGGGTAAGAGTTTAGCAGGTCTTCTTTGTCTTAAAAAAATAGTATGCTGTACTATGTGTGTATGTGTGTATGCACACATGTGTGTAATGGTATGCATGTGGAGAGCAGAGGACAGTTTGCAGGAGTTGAGTCTCCTTCCGTGTGGGTCCTGGGGATCAAACTCATGTGGTCAGGCTGGGCAGCAAGTGCCTTCACACTAAGCCATTTTATGGGCCTCTTTCTACTTTTTTAATACCTCAGAAGGGTCTTCCAAGAAGGGACTCACTCTTACTTTTTTGTTTTGTTTTGTTTTTTGTTTTTCGAGACAGGGTTTCTTTGTATATCCCTGGCTGTCCTGGACTAATTTTGTAGGACCAGGCTGGCCTTGAACTCACAGTGATCCACCTGCCTCTGCCTCCCGAGTGCTGGGATTAAAGGTGTGTGCCACCATGCCTGGCCGCTCTTCCTATCTTTATAATTTCATTCCCAAAAGAAAATTGTAATAACAATGACAAAAACCAGACAGCTCATCTCAAGTAAAGGACAGTGCTGTAAATACTTATAAACTCGCCTGTAGTGAAAGCTTGCCTCCTAGTCCTTTAGTCATAGGCCACTGGTCCTATTTCCCATCTTTTGTTGAGGTGGGATTTGCTATGAAGTATGTATAACCCAGGCTCGTCCCTAATTCCAGATCCTCCTGAGTGCTGGATTATGTGTACCACCACACCTAGCTCTATTTTCTATGTGCTTTGTCTCCTGTGAATCTGTTTATGGACAGGTTTCCAAATAAATATTTGAATTTTGACTTAATAACATTTTTTGTGTGTTATTCTGGTATTTGTTTTTCACTCAGAAAATAATAACTGAGCAGCCCCAGGCAGTTTGGTGGTGTCTGAGGAACTGAGATGCAGAAATGATAAGGTCCCAGGTCTGTGGAGATGGAACAGCTTCTTTTCTTCTTCTTCTTCTTCTTCTTCTTCTTCTTCTTCTTCTTCTTCTTCTTCTTCTTCTTCTTCTCCTTTTTCTTCTTCTTCTTCTGATTTTGAGACAAGGTTTCCTTTGTAACAATCCTGGTTTCCTGGACTCACTTTGTACACCAGGCTAGCTTTGAACTCATAGAGATCCACCTGACCCTGCCTCCTGAGTGCTGTGCCACCACGCCTGGCTTTTTCTTTTGCCCAGGGATGGGGGCGGCTTTGGGTTGATATTGGTGTGTTATTTCTACTTAGTATGTACCTATGCTTAAATGAAAGGCAAATGAAAACATCTCTGACAGCCATTTCCTTGCCCCCTCTCTCCATCCAATAGGCACCAGTGGATAACAGTATGGTGGCAACAAGTGGGTCAAAGGTCAGCCCCTCAGTCAGGGCTGGTTTCCATGGAGATGAGTCCTATTCATCTAGCACACAGAGCCTCTTCACAGCCACTTACACACAATTGAGCTATTACTGGGAGCCCAGGAGAGCTGTGTCTGGACCACAGTGCACTAGACAGGGCAGGGTTTAATGGAGCTGATTAAATGGTAGTCAGGGAATTACCCAGAGCAGGATTTGGGAATACCCTTCAGAAACAAGTTAAATCCCCAAACCTCACCTCCATTTCCCCCACACAACTCCCTTGAATAGAATCTATACAACCAATGTCCCTTTTGTGTAGGACAATGCCAATGTCTACATACTACTGCTTACCTCCCATTTCTTCCCATATGCTTAAAGCTGAGAAGACAAACCCCGCACCTTGGCTGTCCCACCTTTAGCATCTTTATCCTGTCCTCAGTGCCAAATGGCGTTTGTTTATTATGTATTGGTGGAGATTGCTTTTGAAATAAGAGTCTTGCTATGTAGCCTAGGCTAGACTCAAACTACTGAACTCCCAGATTCTTGTCTCTTGTTGCCTCAGCCTCCCCAGTATTATTTTATTTTTTAATCTACAGAGATATCAACTCAAGGCTGGGGATATAGCTCAGTTGATAGAGAGCTTGCCCCTTTCCAGCACTCAAAGGGTAGAGACAGGAGGATCAGAAATTCAAGGTTACTCTTGGCTACATGAGGAGTCTGAGACTAGCCTAGGTCACATAAGAGAGTCTCATAGAAAAAGTTACTGTTCTAGTTTGATTTCTGTTGCTGTAATAACATATCCTGGAAAGAAAAGAGGAAAGAAGGGAAGCAACTTAGAAAAAAATGAATTTAATTCAGCTTGCAATTCCAAGGTATAATCCATCTACCATTATGGAGAAATCAAGACATAACCTTCAAACAGCCGCATCACAGCCACAGCCAAGAACAGAGAGAAACAAATTCATGCATATGTGCATTTGCTTGCTTGCTTGTGCCTGGAGAATGGTGCCACCCACAATGGGCTGGGCTGGCTCACATCAGCTAATTAAGACAATCCTCCATAGACACGGCCACAGGCCAACCCAACGTACACAGTTCCTCATTGATACTTTCTTTCCAGATGATTCTAGGTTATGTCAAACTAACCATCACAGATAATCAATTCAAAGACTTATAAGTTAAGGAGGTGATCGATCTACTTCAGGCATAAGATAAATACTGTGGATGGAGGATGTGACTTCTCAAGGAAAGGGATGCTTAGGCATTTGCTTGGGGTTCGTGAAAGAATGAAGGTGTCCCTCAAAGATGTGTTGCCATGTGGACTTTGCCAGATTCTATCAACCTTTAAACTAGTCTCACAACCTTTAAATCAGAGTAGAACAAGAAGGATGAAATAAAATTACTAAAAAGGTAAAATGCCTAGTGGAAAGATGAGTCTCATTTGAGGTGGTGGCACACACCTTTAATCCCAGCACTCGGAGCAGGCAGATCTCTGGGACACTGCAGTGAGACCTTGTTTTTTTGGGGGGGTTGTTTGTTTTTTGTTTTATAATTTATTTTTTATTTCTTCAAGTTACATCTCAATCACAGTCCCCTCCCTACTCCCCCCTCCAGTCCCTCACCCTCTTCCCCCTCATCTCTCCATCCTCTTCCCCCCCTCTTTTTAGCTTAAGGTATATCTCCCCCCCAACAGCTCTCCCTTTCAGTCCAACAAATGGTTCTTTCTCTTATAACAATAAATACAATACAAAACAACAGAAATAATTAGGCCACAATTATGAGAGTTATATGGCTTAGCATACATTCCCAGTGTCCAGTCCATATGTATTTGGCACCTGACTTTAACATTCTACTATCTAACTAACCATCTCCATGAGTTTAAAGTTCTATATCTAACTCAGCTTCCATCCTAACTTGCCTCACAATTTTAAAAACATCTTCTTAGATCCAGAACACCCTCTTGATTCCTAAACAACTCAATATTTAACTATGAGACTCTAGCTATCTATTCTTCAATGTTTTTGTTTTTGTTTTTTTGTTTTTTTTTTTAAAAAGCTTTTCCCACATAAAAACTAACATAAGCGTGTACATGTGAAAACAAGAAACAGTCAGGATCTCCCTCAGTGACTGAGTGGAAGGATAAACACAAGGTCATCCATACCATGGACTACTCAGTAATGAAGAAGAAGCACAGCCCCACGCAGCCACATGGACAGATGTCAACACATTCTCCTGAGTGAAGGAAGCCGGGCTCCTAAGGCTTCACACATGAACCCCCTAGATGTCATTCTGGAAAAGTCCAAGCAATAGGGATAAAGACCAGATCAATGGCTGGCCACAGGTGAGCTATTGACTGTGAAGGGGATGCCCAGGGAATATTTTGGAATGAATAGCATTGTTTTAAAATTTAGAACAGTTTAGAATTTAGAATCTAAATGGTGATATTGTATAGTTTGAAGCCAGGCATAGTGGCATGCCTTTTCTTTCTTTTTTTTTTTTTATATTTATTTATTACTTCAAGTTACATCTGCATCACAGTGTCCTCTTTCCACCCCTCCCAATCCCGCCCTTCCACCCTCTACCCCCCCTATCCCTTCCATCCCACTCATGCCTTTTAATCCCAGTACTTGGGAGGCAGAGGCAGGCAGATCTCTGAGTTCCAGAACATCCAAGGTTTCATGAGACCCTGTCTCAAAACAAAACAAACAAAACGAAACAAAAACTAAACCAACCAACAAACCAAAAAAAAAAAAATCCTCTTGTATAATTTGGTAAGACTCCAAAAATGAATTTTATGGTTTGTGTTTGTGTGAGTGCACATGTGTACAAGGGTGTGTATACATATGTACATGGGTGTTGAGGTCATAGGTCAGCTTTCAAATGTTGATCAGCTTTGTTTTTGAAAGCTTTTTTTTTTTCCCACTGGCCTGAAGCTAGCCAAGGAGACTAGGTATCGCAGGCCCTGGTTCACCTGTTTCCACCTCCCCAGCCCTGGGATTACAGGTATGTGACACTATCTCTGGTTTAAAAAAAAAAAAAATTGTAGGCTCTGAGAGTTGAACTCTGGTTCTCCTGACTCCGTGGCAAGCATTTTACTGATATTTTGGATCTCCCCAGCCTCTATGGTGCATTTTAAAAATGCTGACTTGAGCTCTTCAGGCTGGGATAAAACAGACATTGTTCCCCAAGTTACAGCTGCCACCCTGTGAGGGCACTGCACCATTTTTAACTGTGGACTGGTCTCTCCAGTCAGGCAAAGGTACAATGCATATTAAAAACCAATAGAAGACACAAACATCCAATCCTAATGTCTGCCAGGGTTGGATAGATGGCATCAGGGCCTATAGTTTTGAGGCTTTCTGCTATGTATGCTATGGGAAGATACTTCTTTTTTTTTTTTTTTTTCGAGACAGGGTTTCTCTGAATATCTCTGGCTGTCCTGGACTCGCTTTGTAGACCAGGCTGGCCTCGAACTCACAAAGATCCGCCTGCCTCTGCCTCCCAAGTGCTGGGATTAAAGGCGTGCGCCACCACCGCCCGGCTGGGAAGATACTTCTTAATGAGAGATAGAAAGTAGCAGAAAGGGTGGGTCAGCAAGGAGGCTGAGCAGGCAAAGGCACTTGCTTCACAAGCCCGATGGTTTGGGTTCGATCCCTGGAGCACACATGAAGATTCCACAAAGTAGTTCCATGGCACATAGTCCTCTGAGTACAACGCGTGCACACATACACAATAATAATAAAAATTTAAAAGGGGGCAAACCGCAGACAGGACAATGAGAAAGTAACAGTTAGGATCTCAAGGTTTAACGCCCATGTATTGGACTGGAAAGAGTAAAAATGAGTCACCCAGAGGGGTCCACACAGTCCTCCCAGCAGTTCTTAGTCTTATCAGAAGGAGATAGGCAGAGATGGCCAGGCTCACCAGGACATTCATGTCCCTTCAGACCCAAAGAAGTGTACAATCAGTGTTTGATGAACAAGAAATACTCCTAAAGGCAGAAATTCATAGAAAATCAGATTAAAGAGAAATGGAGGATAAATACACAGGAAAGATTTATACAGACTTGTAGGGGTTAGATAAATTAGATTTAGAAAATATATAGGAGTTTCTGATACTGTCTCTTAATTCGGGGCCTGAAGAGCATTATCAGCATGAAGTCAGCAAAAACAGGAAAGACTTAATAGACTGAAAAACAAGGTTGAAGTCAGGAAAAAGAGGAAAGACTCAATAGACTTGAAGAAACAAAGTATCTGGCCTGACATTGTTTTCAGCTGCAAAGTGGGCAGAGCCCAAATTAAGCTGAAACAGAGTTCCTCCTATTTGAGAACAGTGCATGGAGCCCAGAAAAAGAAGAGGCCCCTGATGCTAGAGAGCTCCAAGAGTCCTGCTGAAAAAAGGGCTGGCCATTGATGGCCAGCTCTCTCCCTGAAGCAGAAAGAAGCCGGTGAGCAAAGAAAGCCTGAGCAAGACACCAAAAGGCCAAGGACTGGACCCTGTAGCTCAGCTTTTGCCTAGAGGGGTTTGATCTGTCCGAACAGTGGCCTAAAAGCGAGAGTCCAGGACAGCCAGAGCTGTTAAACAGAGAAACCCTGTCTCGAAAAACCAAAAACCAAAAAACAAAAAACAAACAAACAAACAAAAAAGTTGATCAATAAATTATTTTTCTAGAAAAATCAGGAAAATGGTAATAGTGACAAGGTGCAAAGAGAACTGGAGAACTGGCTCACATCTGTAATTCAGCACTTTCAAGGCTGGGGCAAGGGAGTTGCTGTAAGTTTGAGGCCAGCCCCTGAAAAATGAAAAACAAAAAAATGATTTGGGGATGTAGCTCAGTGGTAAAGTGTTTGCCTAGTATGTGTGAAGCCTTGGTTGTGATTCCAATGAGAAAAAAATCATAGGAATAGAAGGATTTACAAAGTCTAAACACGCCCACCCACCCACATGTCTCTTCCCCCCTCCTTCCTCCCTTAATCTCTGCCTCCCTCTGAGTTTGAGCTTGTAGTTATCCTGCCTCAGTGTCCTGAGTGCCCAGAGGACAGCTGTGCTCCCTTGCGCAACAACGGTAAGCCGATTCAATACCCTTGTTCTGGTTTTGGTTTTGGTTTTTCCAAGACAGGGTTTCTCTGTGTAGCCTTGGCTGTCCTGGACTTCCTTTGTAGCCTCGAACTCACAGAGATATGCCTGCATCTGCCTCCTGCAGACACTAGGATGAAAGGGGAATGCCACCACACCCAGCAACCTGATTGTATTTTTCTTTTCTTTCGTTCTTTTCTTCTCTTTTTTTTTCTTTCTTTCTTTTTTTTTTTTTTTTTGAGGCAGGATTTCTCTGTGTATCCTTGACTGTCCTGGACTCACTTTGTAGACCAGGCTGGCCTCGAACTCACAGAGATCCGCCTGCCTCTACCTCCCAAGTGCTGGGATTAAAGGCGTGCGCCACCACGACCAATTTTTATTTTCTTGAATGAAAAGCTGAACTTTTTTTACCTAAACTATTGTCATGTGTTCATTCCCTTTGTGGATCAGAGGAACTGTGGGGAAAGGTGTGTAGGGGTTAGATAAATTAGATTTAGAAAATATATAGGAGTTTCTGATACTGTCTCTTAATTCGGGGCCTGAAGAGCATTATCAGCATGAAGTCAGCAAAAACAGGAAAGACTTAATAGACTGAAAAACAAGTTTGAAGTCAGGAAAACAGGAAAGACTCAATAGAATTGAAGAAACAAAGTATCTGGCCTGACATTGTTTTCAGCTGCTAAGTGGGCGCAGCCCAAATTAAGCTGAAACAGAGTTCCTCCTATTTAAGGACAGTGCGTGGAGCTTAGAAAGAGAAGAGGCCCCTGATGCTAGAGAGCTCCAAGAGTCCTGCTGAAAAAAGTGCTGGCCATTGATGGCCAGCTCTCTCCCTGAAGCAGAAAGAAGCCGGTGAGCAAAGAAAGCCTGAGCAAGACACCAAAAGGCCAAGGACTGGACCCTGTGGCTCAGCTTTTGCCTAGAGGGGTTTGATCTGTCCAAACAGTGGCCTAAAGGAAACGGTGCCTGGCTTTAAGGACTGAGGCAGAGCAGCTGAGTTCCTGATTCAAAAGAAGTAAGTTGGCCTGCAGACGGCTGGGGTCTCCCACAGAGAAGAAAGCATGAAGTCTTATTTAAGGTGAGAATAACCAACTTACCCTGACGAACCTGCATCTGAGAGATCCAGAAAAAGGACTGCTAGGTGCGTTAAAGAATCGACAACAAAGACTGTGTTCCTGACGACTGAGGACCTGCCCCAGAGACTGTATCATTCTAAAAGGTTATGAAAGTAGTTGTTATAATTATCAATAGGTTTAGTGGATAGGTTAAAGGGGTTGTAGGAATTTATAGGATTAATAGTTAAGAAATTGTTGGTGTTTGTTATAAGTGAATTTAGTAATAAATAAATAAGTGTTAAATAATAATTTAAAAGTTCGGTTACACAGACTGTTCATATAGGCTGAGTATCATGAAGCAGTTCAAAGAGATTTAAAAATAACATCAAAGGTTGGAAACAGCTCTGTTTGAGTACCTATCTGGAGGCCTGAGGGCTTGAGTTCCAAACTCAGTAACACAACAAATAAACAAATAGGGCTGGTGGGATATGTCTTAGCTTGCTTTCTATTGCCATAATAAAGACCATGACCCAAAGCAACTTGAAAGGAAAGTTTTTATTTGGCTGACAGGTTTTAGCACATCACTTAGGGAAGTCAGGGCAGAAACTCACTACAAGAACCTAGAGGTGGGCTGGAGAGATGGCTCAGCGGTTAAGAGCACTGGCTGCTCTTCCAGAGGTCATGAGTTCAATTCCCAGCAACCACATGGTGGCTCACAACCATCCATAATGAAATCTGGTGCCCTCTTCTGGCCTGCAGATATACCTGCAGACAGAACACTGTATACATAATAAATAAAAAAAAAAAAAAAAAAAAAAAGAACCTAGAGGTAGGAACTGAAGCAGAGGCCATGGAGGAATGCTGCTTACTGGCTTGTTCTTCAAGGCTTGCTCAGCCTAAATAACTTAGGACCACCTTCCTAGTGGTAGCACCGCCCTCAGTGGAATGAGTTGTCCCATATCAACTATTAATCGAGAAAATGCCCCCACAAACATGCCTATAGGCCAGTCTGATGGAGTCATTTTCTCCACTGAGGTTCCTTCTCAGATAATTTTAGCTTATGTCAAGTTGACAAAAAACAAACAAACAAACAAAACTAACCAGCACAGTGAGAAAAGGCATTTGCCATCAAGCCTGATTACTGGAGAACAACTCATGGAACGCCCATAGTGAAAGGAAAGAACTGACTACCACACTTGTCCTCTGATTACCACATTTGGGTCATGTGGGCGAGGACACACACATCACACACACACACACACAAAGTAGACAGACAGATAGATAGATGAATGCCAGGCTAAATAAATAAACTCTTCTAAAGACAGAAAGCAAATGGAGACAAGAGTTAACAAGCAAACCCAGCTCTCCACATTGCCTGCTGATGGTGGATGGGGACTGCTAACAAAATTCTGCGAGGACATAAAGAAGAATCTGAGCTGCATGTGGTGGTGCACACCTTTAATCCCAGTACTCAGGAGGCAGAGGCAGACAGATATCTGTGAGTTCCAGGCCAGCCAGGGCTACGTAGTGAGACCCTGTCTCAGAAACAAACCAACCAACCAACCAACCAAACAAACAAACAAACAAAAAACCCCAACAACAACAAAAAAAAACTATCAGTGTGATGGTCATAACTGATGGCTGACATTTCCTCTGCTGTACAATGCTGGCAGTTATTCTCAGCACTTTATTTACTAGTACTAACTCACAGAACTGGGACTGAAAACTAGCAGGTGAGGGCTCCTAAGAGTCTCAGTTTGTGGATAAGTTAACTGGGGTACAAGGAAACTGTCTTTCTAGTCCTACAGTAGGATTTGAACTTCGTTGACTAGAGTCCTCACATCTAACCCCTACACTCTTCTGGGACAATGAGATACAGACACCGGGGTGAAGATCAACAGACGTGAAGCTTCCTGCTGTTCAGGATGGATGGAAGAGTATATGGTAGCAGAATGTGTCTGAGTTGGCAGCAACATGCATGGGTACCCCAAAAAGCAGGCTGCTTCAATGGCTGATATTTTCTCTGGTGCCCCAGGATAGCTGTGGTCTGGAATACACTGTTCCTGATGGTCTGGAGTAGAATGTCTGCTCCAGATATTCAAAACCGTGTGCAGGGGCCCTCTCTGAGGAGTGGAGGACTGTCACGTGGATGAGGGGGAACTCAATATGCTCTGGACTGTTCTGTCACTGCAGGTGTTCACGCAGATGCCAGGCAACAAATTGTTGGACCAGATAGCCCCAAGATCTCAGCTCACGATTAATTACTCTCAGATGCAAACAACTGCTTCTCAGGCCCTCCTGCAAGTAAGGGAGCCTGGTTCTAACTCAAAGTAGAAATATCAACAAGATGAGGAGCTGGGTCACTGGACCCCCATCCCCAGGAAAACAGACTTCCCTTGCAGGGTGTTCTTGCTGGCTAGCTCTGCAGTTTTCCCTGTCTGCAAAACCCCTGCAGATGTTTCAAAGGATTCTTCATGTACCCTATAAGATTTCCAGGAACATTTACATGCTCTTTCCCCTGTGATACAGCATTAAACCCGAGGGGACCAAAAGTCAAGGGATCTATCCAAGTGCAGGCTAAGTGTTTGGAAAGCTTTAGACATTTGTTCCTTCCTGAAAAATGGAACAACAAATTAGAAGGTGATATGCACTATCTCCTCAAGTTTTTCCCCTGGCAACACTGTATGGAGGAAAGACACTTGAAACTATTAGTTTTTTTGTTTTTTTTTTTTAAAGGACTTATAATAATCATAGTGGTTGTTCCTAGTAGGCTGCCCACAAAAATAGTGCCATATGGGGGTAAGGGGGGATGGTTTCCCACAATTGTTCTGGAAACAGACAGACTGATCCAGACTCTTGCAAAGAAATCCAGCCATAGGACAGAGCCTTAAATGTTCCTAGTTAAACATTGGATAAACCTAAGTATGGGAAGCCACTCCAGGGTAACAACTCTAAAATGATACAGGATGGGTTGGGGAGCCTCTGTGTAAAGTGCTTGCTCTGCACAAATGAAAACTTGAATCCCCAGAACCTATGTAAGTGCTGCTAGATGTGATTGCCCATGTCTGTGACCTGCCTACAGCAAGATGAGTGGCACATACCATAGAATCCTTCTTGTTATCCAGGAGATCTCAGTAGTGAACAAGAAAATCTGTCTCAAACAAAGGAGAAGGCAAGGATGGACACCTGAGGATGTCTTTGCACCTGCACACATGCTGTGGACATGAAAGAGAGAGAGGAGGGGACAGACGTGTGTCTGGCAGGGGAGACACAGAGGGAAACACTTTATACATGCATGCAGTATTTATGAGAATAAGAAAAACCGAAGCCGGTCTGGAGAGATTGCTCAGTGGTTAAGAGCACTGGCTGTTCTTCCAAAGGACCCGGGTTCAAATCCCAGCACCATATGGCAGTTCACAGCTGTCTGTAATGGCCCGGCATGGTGGTGCACACCTTTAATCCCAGCATTTGGGAGGCAGAGGTAGGTGGATCTCTGTGAGTTCAAGGCCAACCTAGTCTACAGAGTGAGTCCAGGACAGCCAAGGACATACAGAGAAACCCTGTCTTGAAAAACCAAAAAGAAAAAAGAAAAGAAAGAAATAAAAACTGAAGCTTCTAAGGACAGGGAACAGCTAGATGAATCAGTTGGACACAATGTGAAGAGGCCAGAATTCAAAAGGAGAAAGAACTCATTGTATAATCCAGGAGAAAGCTATTGGTGGGTGGCAGGATAGTTAAGTGACATAAAAAAAAATCCCCAACTTCCCTCAAATGAACATATATTCGTTCCCCCTTCTCTTGTAGTAGCTCAGTTAAGACCAACAAATATCCCTTCTATGTGCCCCTCCTTCCCCAGACTAGTGTGAAATTTTCCAGGCTCCTCATTCATTTGCAAAGTTGAGCTACATATAAACACATCTGCCCATGTCCACATCATTCTCCCCACCCTCCCAGATACTTTTTCTATTCATTTAGTTTTTGAGACAAGGTCTTGCTATGCAGTCCAGGCTTGAACTCAAAATAGTCTCTTCTGTGTTTCTCCAGTGCTTGGGATTACAGGAATGTATTCTGTCAGGCCTTCATGGAGGCTTTATAAGTCTCCTCAGTCGTTGTCCCTCAATCTCAATTTATTCCTTTTTTAAAACCCCATTTAGTATTCTCACTCTTGGGGGCGAGTGGGGCCACACAGCAGATGTGTGGAGGTCAGAGGACAGCTTTGTGAATTTGGGTTCTCCAGTTCCACCCTCCCTGGGTTCCAGGGGTCCCACAGCTCATCAAATACACATAAGTGCTCAGACAGCCCAGGATCCCAATCTCTACAAACAGCAAAACACAAACAGACAAGTAAACAAGCAAATAACTAACAAAAAAAATAAAAAAGAACTCAGAAGCTGGTCACTTCCTTTCTTGGTCTTCTCATCCTCTCCCTCCATTCTTCTGAGTAAATCCCCACCACTCCTTGGAAATATCACAGGGGCCTCCATGCCTTGCCTGCCCCCTGCCGTCCCTCTCAGTGTCCTCCCCACCTGCTATGGGTTCAACTCCTTGTTCTCACAGGGAGCTCCATCTGCACTTGGCACAATGATGCATGCCTTAATCCCAGCACTCGGGAGGCAGACCAAAAAAAAAAAAAAAAGTTGATTTTAATTATAGATTCTGCCCCTCTCTCCCAGGCTTTTCTTTTCTTTGTCCTACAAGGCAGAGCTTAACCATATGATCAGATGGTTACCATTATCCTCTGGGCTTCCAGGAGACACTGCAGAAAAAGGAGGGTTCTATTGTGGTAATATAGGCTTTGTCCAGTGATCAGGAGGCTGCTAGGCCTTGTACCTGTGATGTGCTCCCCCAGCCCAGGTGTTAGTCATGCATCCTTTAGAAATGACATCAACAAAACTTGGCTGCCTAGCAACTACATAGGTCAGGGCAAGATGACTTTAGCAACCCTGAGGGGAGTAATTAGCTCAGGCCACACGGCTGCGGGTGAGCATGTGGTCCTGTGTCGCCCTATAGCAACCTGCTCGGACAAGCAGAGTTTTCCTGATTCCATTCTTTGATCTGGGTCATGTGTTTGTCACGGGCCTCTGGACACACCGGGTCTTCCCAGGTTCTTCTGTAGATGGGTCTCTGGTCTGGGTCAGGGTCCTGGCTGTTCTCTACAGCACAGTGCTCCTGCCAGTGCAACCCTAGAGAACCACATGTTCTGTTGGTCTGTTTGCTTTACTTGACTCGGGTTCTTGATGTGTAGTCCTGGCAGGCTGACACTTACCTTTAGCAATCCTTCCGCCTCAGCCTTCCCAGTGTTGAGATTACAGGCATGTATCATCATGCCCAGCAAAACCCAGAATTTTTAGTGAACTTTTCAAAACAAAGGTAACTGGAAGATTCTGGGCTTCTCTGCTGGGGTCACCCTGTGAATAAGGCAGGTGAGGTAATGTCTTAAATATAAGGTTGGGGCTGGGGACACAGCTCCACTGGTAGGGTACATGCCCAACATATATGACACTAGGTTTTATTTCTTTTTGCTTTTTAGTTTAGTTTAGTTTTGTTTTTTGTTTGTTCATCTCTTTGGGGTTTTTTGTTTGTTTGTTTGGTTGGGTTTTTTTTTTTTTTTTTTTTTGAGACAGGGTTTCTTTGTGTAACAGAGCCCTGTCTGTCCTGTACTCACTTTGTAGACCAGGCTGGCCTCAAACTCACAGAGATCCACCTGCCTCTGCCTCCCAAGTGCTGGGATTAAAGGCGTGCGCCACCACCGCCCGGCCCAAATGCTGGGTTTAAAGGCATGCACCACCACGCCTGGCTAGGTTTTATTTCTAACACTAAATCAGATATGGTGGCATAGTGTGTAGTCTCCATATTCAGGAAGTAGAGGCGGGAAGGTGAAAAGTTCAAGGTCATCCTCAGCTACTTAATGAGTTCACCATTAGTCTTGAATAAATTAGGCCCCATGTTGGAAAAGAAAGAAAAGGAAAACTTGATTAATTCCTAAGTGGAAAAGAAGAAACCCTTGGTGAGGGATGGGCTGTGCATACCACCCCTTCCTTTGTCATGCTCTTGGGCAGGATGGAAGTGGACCCCACAGAGGCTCCAGGCTGAGCTCCTTGAAGAAAGCCAGAATGAAGTGTGTCATTTCTGCCCTCAGTATCATATGCCTCAAAAGTCTCATGATTTTCTATAGACTGTAGAATGATGGGGAGAAGAAAGAGAGGAGGAATCTCAGGGACATTTGCAGTGACTGAGATGGCCAAATCCAAAACCTGTTGGCCATCACGACATCAAGGCACCGGCTTGTCTATGTCATGCTCTTGAGACCTAGGGCAGTGTCTCAGGCACTTGTGTTAACTCTCGCATCTCAGTGGATCTGAATTAATCTGAGAGGCTGCCTCTACCAGCTCTGGCTAAGGTTGTGCTTTCTAGAACTTTCTGACTTGGTTTTCCCATCTAACCTGGGGTGTGGGCACAGAAATGCTCTATTAGAAATTGCAGACACCCCAGACACTACAGGAACTCCTGGACACTTTGGCTGTTTTGTTTACATGTCTATCTATATGTCCATAACTCTTAACCATGTCTTGGATTCTGGGATACCCCAATGGAAGGTCTCCATTCTAACTGTGCTTTCTGGCTGGAACTTTAGTTACTGTGAAGTCTACAGCGTGGCAGCCTCTATGGCTGTCATTTGCTTCAGATGGGGTAGCATCAGGAAAGCCTGCACCACCATCTTCCATAAGGTCATGCACAGTAAGTAGTTCAATGTGCTTTTCCAACCCCAGAAAGTGCCCTTAGCAGTGCACGGTCTATTTACAGGAGGTTGGGTCCCCGGATAGCATTCCCACTGCCTGAGTTGTGGGGAGCCGGAAATACACGTATATTTAACCCTGGGCTTGTGAAGGGGAGAAGCTGCATCCTCTCATTCTGCAGCTGTGTAAACAGTGGGGGGCAGAGGACAAAGTTAAAGATAGTGTGCGGAGACAAGGAGAGATGGGGGTGCTGCATTGTACAGGGTGGGGAGGGTCCAGAGCATGGGACACAAGGGAGAACACATGGGTTCCCAGGTTTCTCACATACCTGGGACACATTCCCAATGCAAAAGTGATGGAGTGGGAATGAAAAATGCTGAGAGCTTGGGCTGACAGGGGCAGATGAGACAGGCAGGCCACGGCAGGTGATGGCTTTCCACATGAGAGATGTTTCCGCCCTGGACAGCTCTGGGTCTCTGGGGTCAACAGGAGGAAAGACTCTCATTGCCTGTGGCAGGTCAGGCAGAGACCTAAGTAATGGTGAGGTCCCAGCTGTATGCCCATGAAAGTTTCTGTCTGCGCAGCAAATGAGGGGTTCGAGATCCAGACACAAATCCTACCCTAAGCTAGTGTGGAAGAAAGGGCCACAGGTAGATTGCTCCCCTCCTTCTCCCTTTGTTTCCTGTGAGGGGTTTGGGGGAAAGAAAGGAGATAGGAAATCAAGGCAGTATCTGCAATATCTGCAGCCAGGGGAGGACTCTCCAGCATCAGCTGGGGCGATGACTCTCCAGCATCAGCTGGGGCGATGGCTCTCCAGCATTAGCTGGGGTGACGGCTCTCCAACATCAGCTGGGGTGATGGCTCTCCAGCATCAGTTTGTGTATAGGTATTACATTCCAGGCCTCTGTCACTGACTGGTCACTCAGGGTAAGGATCAAACTCAGCATCTTCCCTTCCACATGGAGTTGGAACTCAGCATCCTGGCTGCCTTGCTTCATCTGGTACTCCTGTGTTGCTCCTTCCTGTTCTTTTTGAAGGTGGCTAGTAGAAAATTTCAATTTATCCCTTCAGGTCATATTTTTACCACCCAGTAATGTTCTAGAAAGATCAGTACAAAAAACACAGACTGGGTAGGAGAAGCCCAATCCACTGCCTCCATAGTAGAATTGGGGTGGCATGGCATTTCTTGGGGGGAAAATCAGGAGAGCTTTGCATATAGAAAAGAAACTGTACTGTGCCCAGGGCGTGAAGAAGGAGCCTGTCTGTCTGTCCATCTGTCTGTGGCCACATCAGGGTATGAGGACTCTGGATAGCAGGAGGAAACCTCACAGCAGCTGGGAAAAGAGAGTATGGGGACCACAGGGAGAGTCCTCAAGTATTTGGGAGGAGCTCATATGCATTACATGGAGAACCTCAACCTGGCAGCTAAGTTCAAAAAGGAAAGTAGGTGCACAACCCTCTAAACAAGGACCGCTGTGGATTCAACCTCTGCCCACCCTGTGCTGCTCAGTCTATGCCAATTTGGAAAGAGGCAGCTTCAATTCAGGAGCCGTTTCCATCAGACTGGCCTGTGAGGAATGTCCGCTAGGCGTTCTCTTGATTGGTGGTTGATGTGGGAGCCCCAGGCCTGTGACAGTGCCCTCCCTGGACAGGTCGTGGTCCTGGTTGTATAAGACAGTGAATTAAGCAAGTCCTGTGAGCAAGACAGTAAGCACCAGTGATCCTCCATGGTCTCTGCTTCAGTTCCAGCCTTGGCTTCCCTCAGTGATGGGGTGTGACCTACCATTCCCTTCCTAAGTTCCTGTTGGTCAGTGTTTTATCACAACAACAGAAAAGCAGACTAAAGCAGCCTTTTACTATCCGTCTTCTGCACAGTAGTCAGGTAATTATTTTTAAATGTGTATCAGTGCCAGAGGATGGGTCGCTCAGTGGCCGTGCTTGCCTAGCATTATGTGAGGCTCTGAGTTGGATATCTAGCACCACAAAACAAACAAATCCAGCATGTGTGAACATACCTGTGTGCGATGGAGTTCACCAGAAGATCCTGCCCAGTTGAGAGCAGCACTTCAGCATTAGCCTGTGATTATTCAGTACTGCCTGTCAGGGCTGTCTGGGGTAGCTCTGTCTCTTCCACATCTTTCGCCCCATGGTAGGCTAGGATGCTGGTGAGGTACAGACCTAGCCTGTCTTGGTTTCTGGCACCCTCTCAGGTCTCAGGTCCCAGACCTATGATGGTTGGCAAGTGAGATTCAAAGATCTACATGCCTGTACACCCCAGTTATGGAAGCACCACTGGGCCACCTATTTTTCCCGAGCGGTCCAAGGACCTAAAGTCAGGTCCTCATGTTTATGGGGCACACTTTATCAACTGAGCCATCTTCTGATCCCCTAAATCAGTCATTCATTCCTGATACCTCCCTCCTTCTCTCCCCACTCTAGTGCACACACAAGTGTGAGGGAGCATGTGTCCACCTACACACAGAAGCCAAAGGGAGCCATCCAGTGTCCTGCTCTATTGTTCTCTTTCTTAATTCCTCTCAGACAGGGTCTCTGTCTCTGACACTTGCCTGCTGGGCCATCTCACCAGCTCTTCATAGAAAGATTTGGGTGTGTGTACACATGGCACATCATCTTAAGTACCTAACAGCCACACCATAGAGAGGGTCTGATCCCTGCAACCCCCTTTCTCCTACAGGTTCTAGAGGCAGCTGGGGCATTAGGTTCTTACCACCAGGGTTCCTGAACCTCCAGTTGCCATTGGAGATGTGAGAAAGGTGACTGAGGAACATCCCCAGACAGTGACAGCTGACAGTGCAGTGACTCAGCCACCTGAGGCATAGCTTAGTGCCTGCCAACAGCAGAAAAGAATTCTGCAAGCAGGGGGAGGCGGGGATTTTTCTTTCTAAACCACAGTAACAGTAAAAAGCCAGTGATACTTTTGGGGTAAGTTGAATCATAATGGATACGTGAAATCTGTGTCTTTTGTTTTTGTTTTTAAGGAAATGGAGAAAGGAAGGAAGCTGGAGAGTTTGAATTTGTTCTGCTAGCTTTGGAATTCTGCAAAATCAGGAAATCAGAACGTACCAGTTCTCAGAGCAGTGACATTTAACGTGATTGGGAAGGGCACACCCAAGGTCACCCTTTAAAAGAGTTTGTCTTCCTTTGCAACATTTGGTTTTCCCCAGCGTGTCTTTTGGAACTCAGCACTTTTGGCTTTTTCTCTAGGTGTGGGAAAACAAAGTTGGGACATGACTGCTCCCTGGCTTGACTCTTAAGAGTGCTTTGTCTGGCTTCAGTGCCTTCCGAGGGTGGAGCTCTATAGAAGTTTGCTGATTGACTTACAGATGGAAGTCTACAGGAAAGGAGGGAAAGAACAGAGTGGGAGTGGGGGGCTTCCTTCCACTATTTGGCCCAGAGAACTGGATGTGTTTTTGTGCAGACCTTGTTCATGTAAGATAATTTAGGCTCTAGGTATATTTTTGTTTGTTGGTTTAAAACTTAAAAAAATAATAATTTGAATTTAACCACCATTTATTTTTAGTATTGTAACTAAACTCTGCTAAGACACTGTTACTTGTACTTTCTTAGAACCTGGATACTACATGACTCCAAGAATAGCCTGCTCATGTTGCTCAGTGAATATTCCTTTCAAAACCACCTTAGTCCCTTCCCTTTCCAAAAACATCTCTAAATCTAAGAGACTTTTTAGAATTTCTTCTACTCCCTGGGCCCTGAGTTAAAACTGAACCATATTTACCTGCAGGGCCCCAGGGGGTTGGAGTTGCAGCTGTCACTCAGCAGGTCTCTCTTAGTCCCCATAATGTCCTCATTTATGTTCATACCATTTTTCCCATTGTGCCATGAGGCTGGAAACTTTATGGCCTCCGGCCTCTCCTGGGCATTCCTGTTCATCTGGGGCCAGCAATATGGACTCCACATCAGATGAAGTCTCAGATCGGGTCTTTTCTACTTGTAGATGCATCAAGCTTAAGAACTCTCCCCCTTTTGAGGCTGGAGAGATGGCTCAGAGGGCAGAAACATTAGAAGTGTGAGGCTAAAGCCGGGCGGTGGTGGCGCACGCCTTTAATCCCAGCACTTGGGAGGCAGAGGCAGGCGGATCTTTGTGAGTTCGAGGCCAGCCTGGTCTACAAAGCGAGTCCAGGACATCCAGGGCTACACAGAGAAACCCTGTCTCGAACCCCCCCCCAAAAAAAAAAAAAAAAAAGAAGTGTGAGGCTACTGGTGGGCATGGTGGTACACACCTTTAATCCCAGCACTCAGGAGGCAAAGGCAGGCAGATCTCTGTGAGTTGGAGCCCAGCCTGGTCTACAGTGAGTCTAGGACAGCCAGGGCTTGTTACACAGAGAAACTCTGTCTTGGACCCCCTCCAAAAAAAAATAACTTGAGGCTGAGGTTGAATTTCTAGCACCCATTTTAAAAAACCAGGCATGACCGAGTGTGCCTGTAACTCCTGGGACTGAGACAGGTGATTCAGACAGATCACAGTACACACTGTGTAGGTACACAAACATACACACCACTCACATTCACACCTCATCTGTGGGATACCCCAAATGACCGCAAGGGTGATCCCATGTGGTGCTGGAGGCCTCATCAGCTAACCTTCCTATCGTGGGAACGGATCGTGACAGTGGGTGTACAAGCCCCGCCTGTCCTGCCTTTTTCCGATGCACCTCTCCCTCAGCCTTTGCTATGAGGCATCATCACTGTAGCGCCCTCCCACCCCCTCCTTTGAGAGAGTAAGTATTTGGTGCAGCTTGCTTCACTGTTCCATTTTGAGGGCTTGTCTAGCCTGCCTGAGGTGGCTTCTGTACTCAGGCCCTGTAATGGCAATGTGTCCTGTTTCTCCTCTTTATGGACTCTGGCTTGTTCAAGAAGTCTCCCCACCCAGACCTCATTCTCCCCTCATTTCTACCTCCCTGTTGTTAGACTGTTTTACATCAGACTTTCCTCACAGTTACAATTTCAAAGGTCTTAAACCAAAGGGCATGTTTTTCCTCCCTTTCCTCATTTAGATTACAGTTCTGTCATAGTGGGGCCTCCCGCCCATCTACAGACCTCATTGCACCAAAATACCAGAGACGGTGTCAGAAATGACTAGCTGCTAAATTGCCCTCTAGCCAAGGCTCTTCTGACTGTGTGACCATACAGAGTTGGTTTTAATTCAGTTCTGCTTAGTTTCCCTCCCCCCCAGCTTATTAATGATCAGTTATACTGCAGTCGTTAATAATATTGATTCTAGAACTGGACATGGTGACACAGGCTTGGAATCCCAGCGGGATCTGGAGCCAGAAGCAGGAAGATTACTGGTGATTTACATAGTAAGATCCTGGTCTACATAGTAAACCAAGTCTACATAGTAAGACCCTATCTCCCCACTCCCAAAATAATGAACTAAACAAAATTGCCAGGTCTAGGCTTGAAGTATATATTCTTCAGGCCCAGCATGTCCATTGCCCTTGGTCCAATCCCCAGTATTGCATATGTACATAAAAAAAAAGAAGCCATTGAATAGGTGTCATTAAGAACCTTAAGTGTTTCAGGTCACCTTGGTGTATCTAACCATCAACACAGAGACTGTAGGAAGCTGCTATAGCTTGTAGGTTGGTGATGGTAAGCTCTTTGGTAATGTGGTCAGGGCCCCCAGGCCTTGTTTTGAGTTGCTAAAGGGTCATTTTGGCGACTTATGCATGGAGAGCCTTGTATGACATAGTCCCCACCTCTGTACAGAGTCTAAGAAGGAACTGGGGATGTGCCCAGCAGCTCTGCGTGGGAAAGCAGTGTTCACACGTTATTCACAGAGGACCCACTGTTTTGAAATAATCTGCATCTGAATAGCATAGGAGAACCTGGAAAGGGAGAAGGGTAAAGCTAGAGTGTGAGAGAAAGAAGCTACCTGGCGAAAGGCAAGCCCAAGGCCCAGGAGTGGCAATCTGAAAGGCAGGATGCTGGTTCAGGAAGAAAGCTGAGGTGCAGAGACACTAAATATATATTGTATCACTCTTCGTACACACAGAGCACCCTAAGGTTCCAGATACATATTTTGTGTTGCACGTGTTTCTGCAGACTTGTTAAGTGAGCTTTGAGAGACATTGCTGCTTATCACAGACCACAGTGTGAACGGCGCCCCCTAGAGGTGGGAGATGCACATATCCCCTCCTTTAAAAAAAACAAAAAAACTTCAAACCAACCATGCAAATTGTAAAGTCCCAGTCACCTGTCAGGGAAAAGCCTCAGTTCATTCGTTCACTCATTTAATCGATAGTTATTGACAGCATTGTTGAAAGAATTTTAGTAAAGGCAAAAGGGAGCAAGGTATATGTACCCATGGCAGAAAGTCAATCCAGGCAAAGCACAGACCCCCTGAAGCGGGCTCATGCCAGGCAGAGAGGGAAGCACAGAGCAGAGTGGGTGGACTTGGCGGTGGCATTGAAGAAGGTGCAATCCAAAAAGACGGACAAGAGACCACTCACGAGGGTCTCTTACAGAGCTGTATGGAATTTGGCTCCATTGTGAGATGGACAGGGTGGGGTGGATGTGGGGGTGGCAGGGTGGAATGCAAGAGAAAGAAGAGTCAAGAATGCTGTCTGAGCAACAGGAAGGGAGGAGGAGCCATTGTTGGAAGTAGGGTATGGGAATGGAAGGATCAGGGTTCTGAGGAAATGGTCAGGGATGGTTGAGATGCTTTGGGGGCATCCGGTGAGAGTGGTGAATAAGTCAGGAAAGAGCCACCAGGAAGTCATAAACTCAGAGCAGCAGGGGAATGAGAGAGCAAGCAATATTGCATGGTAGGCATTGCAGCCTTCACTCCTGCTAAAAGAAAGAATGAGAACTTTTGAAGAGGGCCGACAGTGAACAATCGGGGAGGAGGACTAGACTCGGTGGTTTCCAGGAGAAGTGTATGGTGAAGAAGGAAAAAGAACCTGAGTCAGTAGCTGCAGAAGGAAGGGGACTTCAGTTGGGACAGTGTTGTGGCAAAAGGGGGCTGTTGCTGCCCACAAAAGATGGACTTAGTGTTCCGGTAGAGCTGGAGCAGAGACGCATGCCAGACACTGATGAATGCCCTCCAAAGTCCCACGACACACCTTAGTGTCCCAGAACAGTCAAAACTGATCTAGAGACACCAATGTAGTCATTGGTTAAGGCTCAGGCTCCCACGGCTGACTGGCTATTGTCTATCACTGGCATAGGGCGCAGGCCCTACCACCTTCTTCTTTTCAGGGGGTGAAGGGCTGAAGTCAAGTTTCTGTGCCAGGCATCACACCATCCCCTCTTCCATCTGGGTGAAGGGTATAAGATGACTAAAGGGGCTTCTGGCAGGCTACAGTGAGAATGAGACGACTGGACAAGGACCGTATGGTGAATTTCAAGTTACAGCATTAGGCCCAAGGATCTCATTTAAATGGGCCAAGGAGTATCCACCCTCCGAAGGAGTGTGGTGAAATGGAAGCCACCAGCAAAAGGCTATGCCCCCTCCTCTGCCCCAGGTAGTACAACATTGCCTTGAGGTGGTATAGGGAGATTTTCACCTGCTGTTTTTTTCTGAATATTGGCTTCAGATAGGATGGCATACGGGGTGGATGGACTTCATGTCACATTGTTATGGATCTGGCCTCCAGATGTGGCAAAGCCCTCAGTGCCATACTCCTGCACCAGGAGAAAACTGACATGGATCCCTCAACAGGAGAGAGGGGTGTCTCTCAACAGAGTCTCCCAAGCTTTCAGACTTGAGACTTCAGATGCCTTCCAAGAAAAATCCAATTAGATTGTAACGGCATCTACTGCCTTGTGGATTCTAATGTGTTAAAATGTAAAGGCAAGAGCTGGGCATGGTAGATGTCACCTTTACTCCTAGCACTCGGGAGGCAGAGGCAGACCTCTAGGAGTTTGAGGTCAGCCTACTCTACGTAGTGACTTTCAGGCCACCTAGAGCTACTTAGTGAGACCCAACTTCAAAAATAAACAAACAAATAAATAATAAAGGGAAGCTTGTTGGAGGGTTAGGGAGATAAGTACAAGAGAGAGACCACACACCATTTATGATGGCTCAGACCCAACACAAACATACACACAGCCTTACCCAAGTACTCCAGACACCTTGGACCCACACCCATTGTCTCATTAGGTCTGCACATAGTTGTAAGAATGTTAGGAGTGGAGCTGGTAGTATATTGAGTAGACCTAAGGTCTCCTGACTTCCGAATCCAGCTGTTGAAGGCTGAGGCAAAGGAAGTAGTCCCTTTGATAAGAACACCCCCAGCATTTATAACTAACACATCAGCCAAGGAAGCTGACAGAACTGCAATCCTTGGGGGACCCAAGCATGTAACTCTTAAAACAGTTACTCTTATCTCATAAAATCACACTGTACTCTTACTTGGTACAAGGTGATGACTAACAAACTAGCTTCAGGGCTGGAGAGATGGCTCAGAGGTTAAGAGCACTGGCTGTTCTTCCAGAGGTCCTGAGTTCAATTCCCAGCAACCACATGGTGGCTCATAACCATCTATAATGAGGTTTGGTGCCCTCTTCTGGCCTGTAAGCACACATACAGGCCAAATACTGTATACATAATAAATAAGTAAATCTTAACAACAAACTGGCTTCTTTAGGATACATTCTATTTGATCAGGAGGGCTTGATGGCTATTTCCTTCAGAACTAGAACAAGCCCATCACGTTATTACCATTTCCTATTTAATTGCCCTACTAAGTTGGTACCTGTGCCAGAGGCCTGTTCCATCTTCAAAAAGTGTTTTGAGCAGTGTTTATTTCATAAGTGCCCCAGCAGATTCCATCTATGTTGATGGAGAAACGAACGAACTGTCCTAGTTAGCAACAGTCGTCAACCAGATACAGCTCAGAACCACTCAGAAAAGTGAGTGCCCGTCTTTACCAGGTTGGTGTGTGGGCATGTCTAGGGCAGGCTTGTCTTGACTGTCTTAACAGAGGGAGGAGGGCCCAATCTGTCTGCGCTCAGAGCCATTTCCTCACTAGAAGGCCCTGGGTTGTATGAGGAGAGTAGCTGAGCATGACCCTAAGGAGAGTCGGGGCATGTAGCAGCTGCCTCCCTCCATGGTTTCTGATTCAGTTTCCTGCCCTGTGTACCTTCAGTGGTGGACTGTGACCTGGAAGTGAACCCTTTCCTTCACCAATTTGGTTTTGGTCATGGTATTTGTCAGAAAGGAAAGTAGAACAGAATTCAAACCAGCAGGATAGCAAAGATATCTAAGCCTGTTATGATTATGATGGCCATTGTTACTCTTAACGTTTACACATTCATGTAAGGTCATTTCAGAAGTTTAGTCTATTATTATTACTATGTGTATAATAAGGTGTTTTGCCTATGTGTTTGTGCACCACATGCATGCCTCCTTCCTACAGAGGCCAGAAGAGGGCGTCTGTTAGATCCACTGAAACTGGAGTCACAGACAGCTTGTAAACTAGAGTGTAGGTGGTGGGACTCGAACCTGGGTCCTCTACGGATGCAGCCAGTACTTTGACCACTGAGCTATCTCTCCAGCCCATAGTCTTGTTTTCTGAAGCAATGTCTCATTATGTAGACCAGACCAGCCTTGAACTCACAGAGATCTGTCTTCCCCTGCCTTTTGAGAACTGGGATTAAAGGCGTGCCCCACCACACCAGGCCTTGGTTTGCTTTTTGAGACAGAGTCTCACTAGTGGCCACAGGTTGCCCTTGAACTTGCAGTCCTCCTGCCTCAGTCTCCCAGTGTGTAGATTATAGACATGTATCACCACAGAAAGCTCAGATTTATCTTCCTTTTTTTTTGAGTCTAACACAATTTTCACTTTTTACTTTAAACACTGAAACAGTCTAAGAAATCAGAAAGCTTTAGACAGCTATGCTAGAGTCTTGACCTTAAATTCTCCAAATCTTCTAACAAAAATCTCTTCCAACTGGGGGAGGGGGCATCCTGCCCCCAGGTGAGTATTTTGAGAAACTTTGCTTCAAATTGATTTAGACATTTTTATTTAATTTGCAAAACCTACATGGACTTTTTTCTCCTGATACTGTTTTAGGATTCACAGAACAATCAAATCCATTCTTCCACCAGTAGAATTTGAGTTTTTTTGCCAAAATTTTGAGGGTTTAAAAATAAGTTTTAAATGTAAAGCATGCCCATGGTGAGGTTGTCCATGTGTTCTGTGGCCCCACAGAGTTAGGCATGAATGCTGCAGCTGGATTCCATTCCTTTGTGAACATGCAAATTAACATCTCCGGTGGCTCCCTTGGCCAGCATACTTATTCCAATCTCCAAATGTGTTATTTGTTATTAAAATCACCATATTTATATGTGGGGTTTTTTGCGGTGACTTCCCAAGATGCTGAGATCCTAACTGTAACCATGCAGGTTCGTCAGACATCCCTTGGGAATTTAAGAGATCTCCAGTCCATAATGTAGACATGAAAGGGCGCTTTGTGAAAGAAGTGTGGTGTTCTGTTAGCTCTGAGCCATCTCGATGGCTTGGCAGGTGCCTGCTAAGCAAGCCTGGTGACCTGAAAAAGACCTGACTCCACAGAGTTGTCCTCTGGCCTCCACGTGTGCACTGTGGCTCAAATGTACATATACTTAAAAGAAAGTCTTCTAAGCTCAAACAACATGTAATTGGCCAGATGTGGTAGTATGAACCAGTAAATCCAATGCTTGGGAAGTGGAAGCAAGAGGATCAAGAGTTCACTGTCAAAATGGACAATATCTAAGCTGGCCTGTCTCTAAAAAACAAGGTGGGAGGTGGTATATGCCTCTGAACACAGCACAGGGCACACAGATTTCTTCGAGTTCAAGGACATCTGGGGCTATCTACTGAGACCAAACAAAACAAAATAATCTGAAAAAACCAAAATAACAAAATGTAACAACCAGGCCCTACCAGTTACTTATTTTCAAATCGGGACTGGTGACATATTTATAAGTCATTAGGCTTTATATGAGTAGAAGATAGAGGGAGCCCATTAACTTCCCCCTAACAATGTGGAAGGCAGGTGTATCCCAAATGTGACCTCAGGAAACCTCTTGAGATAATGGAGACACTTCTTGGTTATCTGGAAAGATGCTTCTCCATGCTTGGTTGCTTGACAAGTTGCTCAAGGAGTTGCAGATTGGAGCCCCAAACTCTACCCCCCCCAAAAAAAAACATTTTTATCTATTTATCTGTCTGTGTGTGGGTGTGTTGACTGCATGTAAGTCTGTGTACTGGCTATGTGCAGGCCTGGTGCCCTCAGAGGGCAAAAGAGAGTGTCAGATTCCCTGGGACTAGAGTTACAGATGGTTGTGAGATGCCATGTAGGTACTGAGACTTGAACCTGGGTCCTCTGGAAGAACAGCCAGTGTTCTTAACCAGTTAGAAGATGCTCAGGCCACTGGTCAATGGTGAACACTGTGAATGGCAGGCTGTAAAGCCAGGTAACCCACTTTCTAAGTGTGTGAGAATCAGACCTTCAGAGGCCATTTCCAGATATTCCTAGCCTCTCCCAGACAGCTGCCCACCATTTACATTTGCAGAGGAGAAAATGGTGAACATCTGACAACATTTGTTTAGTTGATTTTGATTGTTGCTGGGAGGCCCCCCCCACACACACACACTTTAGGGATTTGGAGACAAGGATCTCAGCCAGCCCCCAGCCCCCATTCCTCCAACTACCAAGATCGCTAGCATTGTGCTTGCCGTGTTCCAAAAATGTGCACAGACATGGCTGAACCGCCCACACTGGCCTTTCCGATAACAGAAGCAGCTCAGCCAGAAATGAGTGCTTGGTCCAGAATAAAGCCACCCAGGGTGGCAGTTGGTTCAGACCTGGCCTGAGGACAGACATTTCCTTTAGCTGTCTCGAGTCAGAGCTGGCCTGGGCTTCTTCCAGCAGCCCCTGGCTCCCCTTACCCGCCTCTGCAATATGTGGGCGCTACATAAATGCTTGTTGACTGACTTGGTGCATTCCCTGAAAAAAAAAGCAGAAACCAAAGTAGGGAAAAGGGAAGTGAATTCAACTCTCAGGTACCAGAAGGAAAGGCCAGCCAGGCCCGATGTCTGACTGCTGGGGGGATATGTCTGTTTTTTACCCATGAAGCAGAAGTGAAAAATGAAAACATTTATTACTCATCATGATAGACTGTGTCTCTGGAAGATGAAGGCAAAAAGTTTCTCAGAGGTGTGCGTACATGTTTGTGTGTGTACTTGCAAGTGGACTCTGAAGCACGTCCATTGTCTTCTGCTGTCACTCTCTACCTCACCTTTAGAGACAGGTCCCAGAGCTCCAGGGACCCTTCTGTCACCGCTTCTCCTCTGCCCCACCCCACCCCCACTAAGGTCACAGACATTCCATCAGCCATTACTGGGTGCTAGGATCCACCTGAGCCAGCTAGCACAAAGTGTTTCTTTCCTCCAACAATTTCTACCTCCAGTCACTGCTTGAAAAGCTTTAAAGGATTGCACACCCCGCCCCCGCCCCCGCCCCCCTACAGTGAGTTCAAGGCTCATTCTTTATTTGGCCACTTGCCAGGGTGAGAGGTGAGACCTTTGGGGGACTGTGTTGGCCGCAACCATGCTTTGACGGTTGGCTTTCTCTGGTTCTTCAGCTGTAACAGATTCTTCTTCTAAGCATCTGTGGTACTTCTTGCTGTTTTGTCCTCCACTGGAAGAAGGCTAGAGAAGGCCTTTGTGATGAGAGGGCTGCACTCACTCAGGATGGCCTCACTCCACTCAGCTGCTTTTCTTTTTTTGAGACAAGTTCTCTCTGTAGCCCTGGCTGTCCTGGAACTCGCTCTGTAGACCAGGCAAACTCACAGACATCAGCCTGCCTCTGTCTCCCGAGTACTGGGATTAAAGGCGTGCGCCACCACACCTGGCCTGTTTTCCGGCCTTTTTTGAAGTAGTAATCCTATGGATGGACACTTGGGGATGCAGGAAACCCCTTGGTTCTGTTTCTGAAAATATCAATTCCCACTTGTGACCATGAGTGGGTCCCACACACACACGTACCTTGTTCTGTATCTGTGAAGATGATAGCACTCCCACTTCCAGCTGTGTCGTAAGGACTGAGTTAGCAGATGTGAACACAGACTTGGGCAGTCAGTGCTGGGCACAGTGCAAGGGAGCCATTGTTCATGGAATTGCACTGCATTTGTATTCTACAGAAAGGATGAACTCGGAGGCTGGAGAGATGGCTGAGCAATTGAGAACACCTGCTGCTCTTCCAGAGGACTTGGGTTTGGTTCCTAGCACCCACACTGGGCTGCTCACAATTTCCTGTAACTCATAGACCCAGGGGACCTGATGCCGGCTTGCGGCCTCCACACTCACCTCACCTGCACACATACACAAAATAAATAAACTATAAGCTCTCTGGGGTCTGAGGTCTAACCACGAGACTGTAGGGTCAGAAAGCATATCTTCCATGACTGACAGGAAGAGCAAGGGGAAATGGATGATGATAAGCTGCAAGGCATAGTGGGCACAAACTTTACCACAAACTCTTCCAGTGAAGGAAAGTGCCCTCATTCTTGTTTGCTAGTTTGGCTGCGCACTGAGTTTGGGAGGGGTGCCAATAGCCACCATGGGAAGACAGCAATGACACCTACTTGAATTTAGAAGGCTCCCACCACCCAAGCCTTCTCCTCCACCACGTTCAGCAGTAGACAATTTGGCCCGTCTGAAAAGAAGTCAACGACAACGTGTGAAATATAGCCCAACTCAATGGTGCGGCTTTTAACAAGCCCGCTCACTTCGTGTTGCATTATTTTGTGTTTTGTACCTGTGTTGACAACTTCCAGCGGTCTCATCAGCACCTCCAAGAAGAGAACTGAACGCAGACTCTGGCATATTTGGGGTTCAACTAAAGGAGAAACTGTGGTCTGTAGGGGCACTTAGTGTACAGACTGAGCAAAGGCTGTTACAGAAGCCATTAACACCTGGATTCTAAAGAATAATCTGTTAGTGCCCAAATGCTGGAAGGGGTTGCCCAGAGCACCAGGGGGCGGAAGAGAAACCAGCCTGGGAGTAAAGCGGTTGGCAGGAGCAGGGATCTAGTGTCTGTCGAGGATGCTTGCATGTTATTTTTCTTTCTTTTCCTTTCTAACTAATTTAATGATTTAGGAGTGGAAAGATTAACCAATTTATCTTGCTGTCTGAATAATGTTTTGGAATGAGCAAGAACAGGTCAGCTTACCAAGTGGGTAGGTCATTGCCCTGTTTAATGACCTGTATCCGGGTTTTATTGTATCTGAATGATAATGGGGGCTCATTTCCACTGTACACAAAGAGGAGTTTGTGGGGAAGGAAGAGAAATGCTCTACTTTTTGATGGACATAGGCGATGGTGCAAACAGTAGGTGCTTACTTAATGAGTGTTAATTACCACAAAAGCCTCTTCTAGCCACTTACCTTCAAGGATCTGGTAGGGTCAGAGCCCGAGTCTCTGGGCTCAGCATGCTACTCTCTACTTTTCTCAGTGCTGAGAAGGTCACTAGCTGGATACAACCTACATGGTGAAGCTCAGCTAAAAGCTTTCTATTGGGTGCTACAACTTTGGGGTCACTCCTGCAAATCTGAGTCTAACATCTGAATCAGGAAAATGTAGTAAGCAGCTTCCTTCCACTCGCCCCTGAGACCAGCAGGCAGTTACTCATTCATGCTTAGACGGCAGTTAATAAGCATCTAGATGCTTCTCTTGCTGGTGGTATGTGTGTTTGTGAGGAGCGAGGAGGCTGAGGCGAAAAGAAGGCTAGAAGGAGTTGAGCACACAGAAAATTATCTGAATGGTGTGCCCATACAAGCAGGAAGCTCAAGGGTTGGCCCTCTTCCTCCTTCCCCACACCTTCCTGGTAATTTTCAACTAGGGTCCACACTCCTAAGCCCCAGCCTGGCAACATCAGGGATCTGCACTTCTAGTTGTGATAACAGCACAAAATGAGCAAGCACTGTTATCTGTGTCCCATTGCTTCTTAACCCAAACTCAATGTGACCCTTCAGTGAGCCCCTCCAAAAATTCCCTGCGTCCCAGAAAGAATGTCAGAATAGAGGCAAACAGTGGAAGGAAAAGCTACACATGAGAGCTGTGTGGGTAGTGGAGTAAATGATCTCTAGAGCCCAGTTCCAAAGAAGAATCTAGAAATATCTTTAAGTAAAGAATGCCATTCAGTACATGTGCAGTTTCCAACAGTGCCCCCCACCAGCCCACCCCAACCCCAGGAGTTCAGCTCTAATTCCTATTCAACCCCTCTTAGAGAACCTCCTGAGAGCTAATGCATTCTCCATGTGCCAAGGGCAGGCTGAGTGGCTACATCTCAAGGAAATGGAAGGGCTTTATGATCTTGAAGCCCAGAAAAGCTGAGCACATGACCTCTGTTGCCCGCTGTAGGTATAAGGCTGAGGAAAACTACTGCACTGTCTTAGAAGACCTAAAATTAGATTCTTGTCACTCCCAACTAAAGCATGTCTCATCCTGGAAGAAGATGGTCCCTGACTTAATGACCCATATCTGTAAAATAAGGCCGGATATGTGAAGAGTGTGGCAAGATTCTGAACAATGCATTCAGAGCTCGTGTCATATTGAGTGGAAGTGTTAGGTGTTCATGTTTCCAAAGGTGGGAAACCCCACTGGATTACTTGGTTTGTAATTACTCATTGTCTGGCAGGCCTATGGTTTACTGTGTGTATAAAGTGTAGATGCTGGTGGCCATTATCATGGTCCGTTTGGCACAAGGTCAGAAAAGCTGTCCTGTTTCATTCACCTAGATGCTGTTCCTATTGTTCTAAATCCAGAAACGGAAGCTGCTTGCTGTGGGCAGGAGGTCTGCCCTGGTCCATTTTTTTGTGGTGACATCCTTCCATTTGTCCTGGGATGGCTGGCTTATGCTGGAGAGTCACATATTGATCAGTGTTTTGCTAACGGCAAGAATTAGGCCAAGCATTGCAGAAGAAAGAGCATGACTTTGTGCTTGAGCCTGCTGACTACTCATCTGTCAGGGTGATGAGATACGTGCTTCTCTGAAGGCTGAGAAAGGTAGAGGACAACTAGAGAACAGATAACCTTAGACCCTCAAAAAAGCAAGGGCGCCAGGCATGGTGGCGCACGCCTTTAATCCCAGCACTCGGGAGGCAGAGGCAGGTCGATACCTGTTTTGAGGCCAGCCTGGTCTACAAAGTGAGTCCAGGACAGCCAGGGCTACACAGAGAAACCCTGTCTCGAAAAACAAAACAAACAAAAAAGCAAGGGCATTAGACTACCACACGCACCTCACCCTCCAACCCCACTACAGAACCACACCCTACCAACTTTTTATTACCATTATAAGAGCTTACCCAGTCTAAGCCCTCTGCTTGCTCAATGTTTGGTTAATTAAACTGTGCCACAACCACAACTAGATGATACTTTGGTCTCAGGCTGGCTGCAAACTGTTAAGTGCTTGGGTTTCCAGTGTATGTCACAACCCAGATCATGTAGTGCTAGGACTCGAGTATGCTCTAGGCATAGCTGAGCTACAGGGCTCAGCAGTAACATCTTTATATATATTTGAGTGACGAGGAGGGAGCCTTCTGAGGAGGCATGCATCTGGAAGACACAACTTCCAAGGATTTGGTTTTCTCTTTCCTACCATGTGGGTTCTGAGCATAGAGCTCAGATTGTCAGGTTTGGTGACAAGTGCCATCTTACCAGCCCCTATGCTGATGCCATTATAGTGTGTGGGCACTGAGTACCTGAAGGGTAAACTTGATCAAATGAACGAGAGAAGGGTATAGCCCAGGGTGTCAGCACAGCCAGACCCCATTGTCATCTGTGACTCACAGAGGGCTACTGAGCGGGAGCTTTGGGGAGGTGCAGCTTGTAGGAGTTCCTCTCACTTTGTTCATGGCCTGCAGCAAGTGGAAGAGCATGCCCTCTGTGCATGGGCAGCTAGACCTAGACGGGAGCTTGATTTAGGGTCCTCTCATGTCATCTGATGATTAGGGGGGTTATCATCTGTAGACTTGCTGCCATTCAAACCATAAGCCCTGCTCAAATGTCCCTTGCAGCTGGGACAAGGGACAAGGTAGTGATTGCCTTAAGCAGGGTGCCAGGCCCTGGCAGCACCGTCTGGTTCCTTCACCCTTGGGGTGGATGTCACTATGAATGGGCTGATTAGTTTATGAAACCTTTCAAAGCAGGAATTTGTTGTCATTGTTTAGTAGTGCTGGGGATCGGGTCAGGGCTTTGTGTATGCTAGACAGGTACCCCACCCATAACCTAGGTGTCCTTAGCTCAAGAGAAGGGTTTTTGTTTTGTCTGTTTGTCTTTTTTTTTTTTTCTTAATGCTGTTTATTTTGTTTTCAGGACAGTGCCTCCCTAAACTTTATATAGTCCTGGTTGGCCTGGAATTCAACCCATATGTAGATTAGGCTGGCCTCAAACTCTCAGAGAGTTGCCTGTCTCTGCTTCCTGAGTACTGGGGTGAATGGGCAAGGTTTGGCATCTGCATTTTGCCAGACTAGCAGTTGGCTCCCTGGGTGAAGCCCTCAGTTTGTCTGTTTTAAGTCGGGAGTACTCTGCCTTCCTTTGGATGGCTTAAAGTTGGTTTCATAGCAAATAAATATTCCCCTCGAGTCTCATTTTCGATTAATGTGCATTGTCTCCAAAAGAAGAGTTTGCCTGGCCAAGGTAAATGGAGCACCCCAGCCCACACTTAATGAGTTTTGCCTGTGTAAACTGTATTAATTGTGGTTGTTGCTTTTTAATTGTCCTTAAGTTTCTTGTACGCTACCTGCCCCAGGGCAACAGATCTGGTTTCTGCTTACATTGTGAGCCTCTCCTCCCACTGCTTCTACCCAGGAGTCTCATCAGCCTGCAGTGAACTGTGCTCCCCACTCCCACCATCTGGCATTAGCAGTGGTGCCTGGATGGGCTGGAAAAATAAAAAATAAACTTAAAAAATAAACAAACAAGAAACCTCCTTGGCCTGAACTGGGAGGCAGAGGTATAAGTGGGGGAAGTATAGGTACTGATGGGTTCTTCTCGAGGGTTCCTCATGAGTATCCTGCACTAGAAGGGAGAGGGACTTCAGATCACCATGGTGGGCTATCTCAGTATGCCAAAGCTGTCTGCAGACAGAACTGGATGACTTTCTCCAGTAGATGGAAACCATAGCCAGGCACCTGATGAGGGACCAGAGCCTCACTCTGCCAAGAGGGCAATGCCTGGCAGCTTGTTAGAGACTTCCAATATAAGGTGTCCCCACTCAAACCCTGGCACAGAACAAGCTCCTCAGCTGACGGTGTGCAAGCATCCACAGTTACCCACCCAGCTGGTTGCAGTCACAGTGGAGTCACTAGTAGAGAAGTTCAGACACAAATGTCAGGTCTTCCTCCTGCAGCCAGGCTCTCTTCGCCAATGTGCCCCCTGCTTTTCCTGGTACATGGTTCTGTGTGCACCTGCAGACAAAAGGAGGACAAAATGGCTCTGCTTTGTGGATTCTTGTTTACAGGGTCCATTTTCAGGGAGCTCCAGAGCAGGGACCTGAGCCATCCATCTGCTTGTTGTTGGAGCCCCAGGGAGGAGCCTAGAAAAGTGGATCAAATGGTCCAGGCTGACCCTTTCCAGACTTTCATCCCCTCCTAGGACAGCACTTCCCAGGTTAAACTGTGGAACAGGGTTCTGGGTTTCTATAAGTGTGATTTTGGGAGCATTCCCCAATAACGCCCATCCCAGTTTCACATAGGGCAGGTGCCTGAAGCCACCAAGGAGCCAATTGTGGTGATTCTTGTGTGCCTTGTCTGGAGTCCTGAAGGAGCCCCTGAACTTTTGCCTAATGGTCACTGTATGGTGATTGACTGGGCCTAGTGTCTGGAGCCTTTGTCTGAGCCCCTTGCATCCCTCCCCAGGAACCATTGTCTGGGTTGGTGAGTGTTAATCCCCAGCCTCTGAGAAGCTGCCGGGCAAATGGGAGGTTAATGTGCAAACAGCAGGGAGCGTTGTCAGTGTGTGGGGCTGGACAGCAAGTAGGAGGGAAATAGTTAAAAATCCTATTCAAGGCCTGGAGGGGAGGAGGGGTGGGCGAGGGAGCAGGCCTGGCCTTGTGTTAATCTTACTGGAATGTAACCAGTTTGGGCAGTTTCTGGCTTTGGTACTGCCCTGTTGCGCAGGGGCCCAGGGTCTGGTCTCTGCCTCCTAATCCTCTCAAAGGTTGATGTCCTGGATCCCTTCTAGCTTGGCTGTCCATAGCACCTTAAAGGAGTCCGATTAGAACACCACTAGGCTGCTAGAACCAAGAGAACCCCAGAGCCCTGACCACAGAGGAAGCTCAGAGAAATGGTTGTGTGGAGGAGTTGGAGGGGCGAGCAGAGAGACTTTTCAGGGAAAAAGCCCCCAAACCTGTCTGGTTAGGCTTGCATAGCTGCCGGCAGGGCTGGAAAGGGCTGGGAATGCATGCCTCCAGGAAAGAGCGGCTTCCGGAACATTAACAGTGAAGCCTGTGTGTGTTGGTGGGCAGGGAGGTCGGTGCTGGCTGGGGTCAGTTCACAAGTTGTGTTTTACTGTTTACCAGGGGAATGTGTTCATGTCTGCTTCAATTTACAGTCAAACTCGAAAACAGTCTTCAATCGGTCTGGTCTGTGGCCCTTTAATCTCTGCGTATTAAAAATCCCTCGAACTGTACCCAGGGTTTGTGTACTTGCTCTTAGAGCCGTTGTTCCTTTGTTGGGGACATTTAAGAAGGTTTAGGTTGAGGCAATAGCTCTGTAGGTTCAAGTGTTGGCTGTGTAGTTAGGAGGACCTGAGTTCAGTCCCCAGACCACATGCTGAAAAGCTGGGTAGCACCTGGAGCTAAGTAGCCAAGAGCCCTTGCTATACACGCATGATGACCTGAGTTCAGATTCCAACACCGAGCTCAAAACTCAATGTGCATGTGCTATTGGGTGTACTGGGGGGAGGGCAGACGCAGGATTACTGAAGCTTGCTGGCTGACAGCCTAACTCCTTTCTGAAAGGAATAAAGTACAATGATGAAGCAGGGCTTCTTCCTCTGGCTTCCACAAGTGCGTGAGCGCGCCTGTGCATATCACACTCCCCTAAAGTGCACAGTGCCAAATGTATGGTGTCCTTTTAGTCCCAGTGCTAGGGAAGGCAGCTTAGCCTGCTATTTGAGCCCCAGCCAAATGAGAGACCCTGTCTCAAAAAAAACAAGGTAGGGAGCTAGAGAGACCGCCCAGCGGTTAGGGGCACCTCATGCTCTTGCAGAGGTCCCTGGTTCTGTTCTTAGCATCCTTATCAGGCAGCTCGGAACTTTCTGTAATTTCAGCTCTTGGGGATATAATGCCCTCTTCTGGCTCCTGTAGGCACCAGCATGTAGTTGCATGCATGCAGCAAGCATACAGGCATGAAAGAAAAATTTAAAAAGTCAAGGTGGACAACACTTGAGAAATGAGGTTGACCTGGCTCTCAATGTAGGTGTGCACACACAAATACTTTTTTTTTTCCCTGACACAGGGTTCCTCTGTGTAACAGTGCCTCAGATGTCCTGGACTCACTTTTAGACTAGGCTGGCCTCAAACTCTGGGATTAAAGGCGTGCATCACCATGCTTGGCTGTAGATACTTTTTGGTGTTTCGAAACAGGATTTCTCTGTGTAACAGCCCTGGCTGTCCAGGAACTCACTCTGTAAACCAGGCTGACCTTGAACTCACAGAGTTCACCTGCCTCTGCCTCCCAAGTGCTGGGATTAAAGGCGTGCGTCACCATGCCCAGCTATTACAGACAGCTGTGAACTGCCGTGTGGGTGCTGGGATTTGAACCAGGGCTCTTTGGAAGAACAGCCAGTGCTCTTAACCATTGAGCCATCTCTCCAGCCCCAATACTTTATTTTTTAAAGAAATAAATTAATCCCAGCACTCTGGAGGCTGGTGGCAGACAGATCTCTGTAAGTTTGAGGCCAGCCTGGTCTACATAGCAAGTTCTAAACCAACCAGGGCTACATAGGGAAACCCTGACCCTCCCTCCCTGCAAAACAAACAAGAATGAAAGACATTAAAAAAAAAAAAAACCTTCCTAACCTCGAATGTCTTTCCTGGCCAACCCAGTGACAGGGATTGGAAATATAGGGTCACCCTGTAGTGTTGGTGTCAAGTCGCGCCTGTACTATTAGAAAACAGAATGAAGTTGCTTGGCAGCCAGGCCTGGGGCTTCCTCACCCCAGGCCACCAATTTGCTCACAAAATTTGAAGAAAGCATTGAAAGTAGGAATGATAGAAATGTCTCCAAGGCCCCATTCACCATAAGGTCATCTTTCCAGCTCACAGAGAGCCACAAAGTCACTTGTAACTATCTAGCTCTCCTGATACCCCACCTAGCTTGTATACTCATCAGGGAGCCCAGATCTGCTATGCACTGAACTATGTGGGACACCCTTGTGCCCCACCAGCCACCCTGAGTTTAACATACTGAATTTTATTTCCTTCCCACTCTTGATTTTTTTTCCATGATTCAGGGTTGGAAAATGATTTTCCTCTGAGTATTTTTAGGCCACAGCATGTAGCATCTGACATTTAAAATGTGGCTCTACCATGTCTAGCTGTGTGGCCTTAGATAAATTAAAGTTTCTGTAATCTCAATTTCCTCATGTGAGGTAACAGGAGTAGCAATACTAGTAAGCTCGCTGGGCAAAGGGAGGACTACATACTTGTTACCTGGTATACAGACTGCCTTCTGCCATCATCCTAATAGGAACCATATAGCACAATAGGCCCCACAGTCCAGCACACTGAATACCTCCTGAATGCAACATCACCCCAGACCTAAGTAATAAGGCCCCCACTTTAGAAAGCTCTACTTTGCCCATTCTTGGCACTGCCTTCCCCCACTGAGCAGATGTGATGTCCCGAGGCACAGATGGAAGCAGGGGTTGGAGGAGCTAGATGATGCTACTGGACCAGGCACCACCACATCTTATGTGGAAATGAAAAATCCGGGATGTTCTACATTTGGACCTTGCTTTTTTGTGTCATGGGAGGTTTATTTGCTAGGGTTGGAGTAAGTGTATTCAGCAGCTTGTTGGCTTGAGTTATAACGTTTAAGTATGTGAACATCTCGCTCCAACCCTATAGACACTAACCGTGCACCTGCCTCTGTGTCCCTCCTTCCCTAACAGTAACCATCTTGACCTCTGATGCCAATGCCAGCTTTAATGATGGCCTTCATACGTGTATTTAGGAAAACAGTGCCATGGATCTTTTTAACTATTGAAAATGTTACTTAAAGACTGGGGTGACAGCTCAGTCTATGAAGTATCATCATGCAAGCAGGACACCTGGGTTTGAGCCCCGGAACCCATGCATCCCTGCCCTCCAGAAAAAAGGCAGGTGTGATGACACATGCTCCTAATTCCAGCACTGGGGAGCAGGGTCCCCGAAACCTCCTGCCAGTTAGCCTGGCCCACTCTGTGAGCCCTAGGTGTAGTGAGAGACCTCATCTCAGAAAACAAAGTGGACATCCTCTGGCCTCCGCACACAGTGCACACATGTGCACGTGCACCCTCCCCCTGAAAAAGAAACAAAACAAAACTGAGTCTGCCATAGAGCCCTTCTCTGGCTGAGTTGTTACCTGGATTCAAAATCCACCTCAAATCTCAGCACCCTCTCCAACTCTCAATGACATTCACCACTTGGGACATATGCTTTGGCCTCCCTTATTAGATGAAGGCCACCTGCTAGTCATTGTCCTTCGTCTTCCACGACACCCCCATACAGTGCTCCAGCACAGTGGGGATGCAACATGAGTGTTTGTGGAATGCCAGGCAGAGCCTATTACAAACTGATCCATGTTCCCCCAGCCTATGTTGATTTCCTAAAGTTGCCCTGTTGGTAATACCCCCCCACCCCTCTGAGTAAACAGATTCAGACCCTCAGGAAAATCAGGCAGCCAGTCTTTAATAAGCCAATAAAGCCAGTCTTCATTTTGCTTGTCTTTGGGCTAGGTTTGCTTGGGAATTTGTATCTATAGAAAAAAATCTTAGTGTTCACCACTGTGGGGCAAATTTTTTGCATTCATTTATTCTTTCAGTGGTTTGGCCCTATAAAGCAGCGGGCTGGCCTGAAGGGAAAGCTGCCTAAAAGAATCCAAGTTTGTCTTTAGTGGTAGAAATTAAACAACTTCTCCAGGCCATGCCCTCAAACTTCAGCCCCGTTTACTATTGAAAATTGTGTCTCAAGGGGTACAGAGAGGCGTGGGATAATAGAGACTGAAAAATGTTTGAGATTTGCACATTTTGTTTTCTTTTTCCCCTAGAGAATAATCTTTTGGGAAAAACTTGGATGGAGACCCTTAGAGCCATACAATTTTTTTAAGTTCATTTCAAGCCCCAAGTCATAGCTTGATTCATTTTTGTGAACAATGGACAGAGAAGTGCTGGTGGAGAGTCCAAGAGGCCAGGGTGCTGAATGAACTGAAGGAACAGGAGGGGCAGGGTCGGCTGAGTGTCCTATCCACTTCGTGAACTCCCCAGAATTTCCCAGTCATTCAGGAAGCCTTCAGATCTTGGTGGCTGAAGTACCAGACATTGTATAGATATCCAGAGAAAGTCTCTGGAAACTTCCAAGACCCTCTCAGGGTCTGCATCAAATTACAGGACTGTCTCATTCCTCTGTCTCCAAGACTGCAAGTCTCAGCAGCAGCTGGAACTAAGGCACTCTTGGGGGCCAGGCCCTGAAACTTTGTCCCTTGCTCATTCAGGCAAGGTGCCCCAGTCATAATGTGATAATAGCATGATAAGAATCTCTTGGGGGCACGACAGACACACTATCAATAACGTGCTGGCTATGCAAGCGGGAGGACCTGGGCTCCATCCTTTGCTCCTGTAATGTCGGTGGGGGCTGGGGGGTGGGGGGTGGAGATAAGAAAATCTCTGAGGCTTGCTGGCCAGGAAGTG
>CAJQZJ010012579.1:5021202-5052041 GCA_907164525.1 Lophiomys imhausi
GTGTGTGTGTGTGTGTGTGTGTGTGTGTGTGTGTGTGTGTGTGTGTGTAACTTCATTATAAGTGACAGCATCCAGGAAATTAGAATTTTAGAATAATATGTACATATATATTTTAGTAATTATTTTGATGTTTGTTTTGTTTATTAATTACAGTGCTGGAGATCAAACCCAGATCCTTGTCCCTGCTGGGCACTTTGATACCATTAGAATAAACACTTAAGAGTAAACACTCGCCGGGCGTTGGTGGTGCACGCCTTTAATCCCAGCACTTGGGAGGCAGAGGTAGGCGGATCTCTGTGAGTTCAAGGCCAGCCTGGTCTACAAAGTGAGTCTAGGACAGCCAGAGCTGTTATACAGAGAAACCCTGTCTCGAAAAACCAAAAAAAAAAAAAAGAGTAAACACTCACTGAGATGAGCATTCATTTCAGGCAATGAGGGGCAATGGTGTAGGTTGGTGTAGTGCACATAGAGAGTCTGACTTACAGTGTGGCCACCGTTGATGTTCATTTCTTAGCCATCCTCATTTCCTGTGCCCTCCCTTGAAGATGAGTTCAGAATCATTGTGTTTGTCCCTAACAGGGTGGAAGCCATTTGTGAACTTGTGTAGAAGTCACAGTCTTTCCTCACTCATGGGGTCATAGACCTTTGCTGGGCCTGCTCACCTACAGAGGAATACTCTAGGCATCCAGGGGCCGCCGACTTTGGGCAGGCTTTGCAAACAGGGGTGGAGGAGACAGCTCTGAGGGGCCCCAGGAGCTCTGTTTGCTGGGAGCCAGCCCTCTGCTGCCTGGCTGTTCTTTTGTGTTGTTTTACTGGCCCCAGATAACCACTTCCTGTTCTCTATTGATTGTACACAGCCCCTGCTTCCTTCCTCCTCAATACCTGGGACATTTTCCAGCTCCTTCTCCCACAAGGGAAAATCCATAAACTTCAGAATTCCCAGGCCTGCTTTTGGTCACTGGGCTCTGCAAGTTAGGACTGTTTTTTGCCTTCTTTGTGAACCCTAAGTGCCTTCCAAGAATGTTCCTGATAGTGCCAGCCAGGAGAGAAAGGTTTGTGGGGCTGGCCTGGATCCTGCCCCCACTTCTTTCCAGATAGAATATCTGTTATCTACCATCCAAGTCAGAGCAAATAACTCACAGCACCTCACAATGATTTTTCACCCACTGTTAGAAACCACCTGGTGTACTATGTTGAACACTTTGAGCCTGCACCGGGCAGAACTGGGAAGTATTCGGTAATCTGTTAGCAATGTCTAGCATGGTTATGGAAAGGGGACCTGTGCCCCATGGACACTGTTCCAAGGTTGCAGGATTAGGTTGACACTTCTAGAAAGCAAAATTAAGGTTCTGTATCCACTTCCTGTATCACAGTTAACAATGAGATCACAGATACCCACCGTCACATGACTTCATTTGAGTTTCCTGGATCAAACTCAAGTCATCAGGCTTTTGTAACTAGTAATTTTTAACTCCTGAACCATCACCAGGACCATTTGTTTAGTTGTATTCCTAAAGGAAAGTGAAAGACGGCCTGGCAGATATGGGCTGGGCACAGAAACAGTGGTAAAACCGTGGAGACAGCGTTCGGGACCTTTCTAGCTTTGCCCACCACCTTGTTCCTTGGTAGAGACAAGTGACAAGGGACCTGCTGATGCATTTCAGAGCCCCTTTACTTGCTCCCTTCAAAGCAAGTTGCTTTAGCTAGAAGTGTAGCTCAGTGGGTAGAGTGCTTGCCCTCATGCGCGCAGGCCTCGATTCAATCCCCAGCATCACATAAACCAGGCCTGATTGGGCATGTCTGTAATCTCTGGGAGGTAGAGGCAAGAGAATCTGGAATGTGCAATATTGTGCTGAGAGAGAGAGACTGAAGAGATGGTCCAGAGAATGCACTGTTTGTGCAGAATTCAGTTCCCAGCACCCACACTGGGCAAAATACAACATCCTATAACTCCAGCATCAGAGGCCCAGTGTCCTCCTCTGACCTCTGCAGGCATCTACATTCATGGGCACATCCCTACACACAGACTATGTATGCATGTACATAATTAAAAATAAACCTTTAAGAGTTTCCGGATGTAGGCAGAAGGCTACCGCAGTGGCCCATCCCCAAAACAAAGGCAGACTGTAGTGGCACATGTTTAAATCACAGCACTGGCAGGACAGAGGCAGGTGGATCTCTGTGAATTCAAAGCCAGCCTGGTCTACAGAGTGACTTCCAGGATAGCAAGGGCTACCCAGAGAATTCCTGTCTCAACACCCCCCCACAAGGGGCTGGAAAGATGGCTCAGCAGTTAAGAGCACTGGCTGTTCTTCCAAAAGACACAGGTTCAAATCCCTGCACGCACAAGGCAGTTCACAGCTGTTTGTAATTGCCAGGTGTGGTTGCGCATCCCAGCACTCCGGAGGCAGAGGCAGGCAGATCTTTGTGTGTTCAAGGCCAGCCTGGTCTACAAAGTGAGTCCAGGACAGCCAAGGATACACAGAGAAACCCTGTCTCGGGAAAAACAAAAACAAAAAAACATTTTTTTTTAAAAGAGAAAGAGATACTCATTGAAATAGTTGAAATATCAATTCAGTTCAGCGCTATTTTACCTACAGTTTAGCAAAGATCAGAATGATTAATAACCTGTGTGGCTGGGAGTGTGAAGAAGTGAACACTCCTACATTGCTGAGAGTGGTCCTGAGTTCTATGATGTCTTACTAGGTCTACATGTACATACACTGATCTAGTCATTCCCCTCACAACTTGAATGCATCCTGTGACCACACGTATGTTTATGGAAGGCAGAAAAGGAGCAAGCACACGCTGGCTTGTCTGCAAGCTATCAGCATGAACTATGGGACTTTGACATCATGAACATCAGCCAGGCAACTGGGGAAGAGCAGATATGTACCTGGTTCTCTCCTGTGTGACAAGAAGAACCAGGCAAGGGCCATGTGTGAAGGCAAGAGTACAGGGCTGAGAGGAAAGGGCAGCAGCCAGCAAATGGGCTTTACACTCAGGGGCCAACCAACTAGCCTCAGCTGAAGGCAGAGTCCTCACTCCATTCATTAGTGACAAAGTATGGACTCTAGGGAGAGTTGATGTTGAGGGGTCAGGATAAGGAAAGAGGAGGTCCAGGCACTGAAACCTGGCTCCTATATGTGCTTCTCTACGGCACTTTCAATATCAAGCACTGGGTGCGAAAATTGCTCAGGTCCAGAAGCCCAAAGTCAAAGCCAGGCAAAGGCGGTTTAGACCCAGAGAACTGTAGGCTACTAAATGAGGACATGAGCGCACTTTCAACATTGGCTTTGGTTAGTTCATTCATTCGTCTTTGAAACAGGGTTTCGGTATATAACTCTGGCTTTGAACTTGTTCTTTGTGCCCTCCTTACTGTGTGCTACCACACCCAACTGGCCTTTCTTAAGCCCAGGGCTTTGCTCCAAGGGTTCTCTTGGTTCCTTTGGTCTAGGTCATAAGTGTCCATGCCCAATGCTCAGGGGACACAGTTTCCCATTCTTCTTCTAAAAGGAGCATGCAACTGCCAGAAAGATGTACAAGGCCGAGTGTTCAGGTCTCCATTATGACCTCAGGCCCACATCAACCAAGCACGGCATGTACAGCTTTCCAACCATCTGTGAATGGAACCAATAATTCTGGCAAGTCAGGACAGGCCAAAGAGCCCCCTTCATTCCTGCCTGTCAACAGCGGTGTGTGGCCAGCCAGTTGGTATGAGGCCAAGTATGAGTATCTCTTCCCACCTCTTACAGTGTGACTCACCATGGAACCTCAAAACCAACTGTGGTGGGAATGTTCACACCACAGATACCACAGATGCTACATGACAGACTGTGGTACTGGACTTAAGTTTTTGCATTGAAAGCAAGAGTAAGGGTTCATTGGGGTACCCCCAAATGGGACGTCTCCCCCACAGAACGCTCGAGCCATTTGCGCCTCCAAGCTCTGCTAACTCTACCCTTGGACTTGGTCCGTGAATAAAAATAACTAAAATTGAATGACTCAATGTGTAGTTCTTTTCTACCCAGACAGAATCTCACTGTATCACGCAGGCTGGGCTTGAACTTCTAATGCTTCAGCTCTGCAGTTGCTTGGGGGGAAATGGTGACATCGCTCTCTATTTTTTTTTTTAACATTTGTTTACTAGAAAGGGGTACATGAAGGTCAAAGGACAACTTGAGGGAGTCATTTCCATCCCTCTTCCGTTTGGAATCCTTAGACCTAACTCAGGGCATCAGGCTTGGAGGTAGATGCTCTTACTGCTGAGCCATCTCAACAATCCACTTCCTGTTTTGCTCAAGTCCCCAGCATTCATTTGGGCCTCTCCATTGGAACTGCCACACTAGAATCTCTGTGGGTGAGGACAGGTCCTGAGAAGTAAGGTCCCCCCTAGATACACAGCTTGTAAGTGGTGTTCAGCTGGGATTTGTGATTTACTAAGCGCCTTGATATAGGGCCTTTTTTTTTTTTAGAGGAACAGCAGCATCTGCTTTGTTTTTGTGTTTGTTTTTCCTCTTCTAGCAGGCCATCTGGTCCAGGTCTTGTCTTTAGATTGATGGAGTAAAACAGCCCTGGTTTATAGGCGAGGTGACTTGAGTCCAGTGAGGTTGGATGGTGCCTGGCACCCTGCTGTTCTGCTTTTCCACTAGAGAGCTCTACATCTAAACCGAACCTTAGCTCAAGTTATGTGGGAGAAGCCACCACATTCTATGCAAGGGCAGACATGAAAAGCTGGAGATCACTTGGGACAAGGTGGAGTGTGCACAATTTTATGAGAAAAAACCTTCCCAACCCACTTGTGTGTGTGTTGTTGAGTTCACCAATCAGTCATGGAATATTTTTGGAGCCCTTCTGCCACCAGAGCTTCCAAAATGTTTGTTGACTAAACCTTGGGATGAATGAAATCATTCTGTTGGGTTTTTTAGTTTTGTTTGTTTTGTTGTTGTTGGGGTTTTGTTTGTTTGTTTGTTTTTATTTTAAATAAAGGGTTTCTCTGTGTAGCCTTGGCTGTCCTGGAACTCACTCTGTAGACCAGGCTGGCCTCGAACTCAGAGATTCCCCAAGCCTCTCTTTCCAGAGTGCTGAGATTAAAGTTGTGGGCCACCACCTAGTTTATTTTGTTGATTTTTCTTCTTTTTTTGAGACAGGGTTTCTCTGGATATCCATGGCTGCCCTGGACTCACTTTATAGACCAGGCTTGCCTTGAACTCACAGAGATCCACCTGCTTCTGCCTCCTAAGTGCTGGGATTAAAGCCACCATGCCCAGCTATTTTGTTACTTTCAAAGCAGTAAAAAAAAAAAAAAAAAAAAAAATGTCTGATTTTTCAGCCGGGTGTGGTAGTGCACACTTTTAATCCTAGCACTCAGGAGGCAGAGGCAGGCACAGATCTCTGTGAATTCAAGGACAGCCTGGTCTTCAAAATGAGTCCAGGGCAGTCATAGCTATTATACAGAGAAACTCTGTCTTAAAAAACCAAAAAAAAAAGAAGTCTGATTTTTCTTTTAAGACTTAATTTTTATTCATATGTGAATACGTATCTCATCTCTCTCTCTCCTTTGTGTGTGTGTGTGTGTTGTGTGTGTGTGTGTGTGTGTGTAAGCACACATGTACAGATTAAGGGGTCAGATGCCCTGGAATTGGAGTTACACATGACTGTAAGCTGTCTGATGTGTGTGACAATATGGTCTAAACTCAGGTCCTCTGGAAGAGCAGAAAGCTTTCTAACTGCTGAGCCATGTCTCCAGCCCCCAAATTGTAATTAAAAAAAAAAAAAAAAAGAACTTTTCCCAGAAAATTATCTATTGTATTAACTCCAGAAGTAGCTTATTACAGATCCCCAAGGGCTTACAAATTAAATTTATTTCAGAGGATTCACCTATCCAGCAACCTCAGGAAGAAACATGGCCTTCGACACTGAGGTGGAACAAAGAGGCTATGTTTGGGCTGGAGAGGTGGCTCAGAGGTTAAGAGCACTGGCTGTTCTTCCCAAGGTTCTGAGTTCAATTCCCAGCAACCACATGGTGGCTCACAGCCATCTACATTGAGATCTGCCCGGGCATATATGTAGAGCAAATACTGTATACATAGTAAATAAATAAATGTTTAAAAAAAAAAAAAAAGAGGCTATGTTTGGGATTTAGTGCTGTCTAGAACATTAGTGCAAATGTTGAAATAAAGCCACTCACTTTATAAAGAAAATCAGTGACATAAGTGTCAAAGTATGATGCTTTCTTATTTTCTTTCATTGCCCTTCTTCACTGGTTTCAGAAATTTAAATATTTTTTTCCACCTAGGGAGGTATTTCTCTCTTCCTGCTACTGAGGCTGATTGTTTATAGTTGTTGTACTTGAACTTTTACAATATTTATTTATTCTGTTTTGTGTGTATGTGTGGAGTGTATGTACATGTACCACATGTGCGCATAAGTCCTGAGACATCAGAGAGGGGTAGGATCTCCTGGAACTGGAGTTACAGGTGGTTGGGGGCCACCATGTAGGTGATGGGAACTGAACATAGTTGCTCTGCAAAAGCAGCAAGTGCTTTTAACCACTGAGGCATCGCTCCAGCCCCCAGACTTGGTGCATTTTTAAACATAAAGCAATCTACATGTGCTCTGTGGGAGAAAAGGGACCATTCTCTCCCACCCCATGTGTTGGGGGGAGGGGAACTGGAACTCATCCGGGTCCTCCTGCTTCAGCCTCCAAGTGCTGGGACTGCAGGTGTGAGCTCCCATCTCTGACTAGATAAATGGTCTTAAACACTAGGAATCAGCAGGGTTGGGCAACAAAGACTCTATGCCAGGATCCTCCAGCTCCTAGCAGTACTAAAGGAGTCATTCAGTAAAGACCAATTGCTTAAGTTAAATGAGGGACAAAGGTGGTGCACACCTTTAATGCTAGCATTGGGGAACATAGTGAGACATTGTCTCAAAAAAAAAAAAAAAAGCGAAACAGACTCCATTGCATAATGATCATATCTCCGAAGGGTTCTATAACAGACTGGCCAGCCCCATTACAGAAGTGGGCTTAGGCAGGACAAAGTGGGTTGGGATTTCAGTACTTTATGATTGCTCTCAGAGCTTGAATGTGGAATGTCCATCCACAAACTCCTGTGTTCGAACACTTGGGCGCTAGCTGGTCGTGCTGTTTGGAGAGGTGGAGAAACCTCCAAGATGTCCTGTCTACCTGGTAGATGTATATCATTGAAGGTGGCCTTGAAGGGTATACCCACCTCTTGTTCCAGTCAGTACCCTGATTCCTTCCTCCTGGAGATGTTAGGAGCCGTACCTCCTGCTGCCCAGTACTCTGCCATGCTTTCCCCACCCATGATGAACTGGAACACCCCTGCAACTGTAAGCCCAAATAAATCCCTTCTCTGTTAGAGACTTGAGAAACATAGTTGAATAGGCATGACCTTTGAGGAGCCCAGAAGACAAGTTTACAAACAGTAACCATTCCACCCTGGGAGTAACTTGGGTCTGGGCTTTGAGCAAAGTTAGTTTCTCACAACTAAAAGATGCAACAGACTGGGAACCAGTAGAACAAAAGAAGATACTGAACTTCACCAAGAAGTTAAAGATAGCTGGTGTTGGGAGACAGTGAGGGTGGCAACCTGAGGATTGGTTGGCATGGCTTGGTTTTATCCCTGAACCACTGAATACAACCAGGTCTTAGGGAAGGACGGACTGACTGGGGTTCTGTAGGTGGTACAGGTACAGTAGTTTAATGAGGAGCAGTTAGCTTATCCACTGTGGAGAGATTATTCATTCTCCCTCCTTTTCATTTGTAGCACAACTTCATGTGGACATCTGCCTTTAAAAGGAAGAGGAGGGCCTGGGGGGTGATGGAAAGCTCACTGAGACTCATGCAAGCATGAGGACCTAATTTCAGCACCTACATAAAAGCTTAGTTTGGTGGCTAGAAATCATTGGGGAAGCAGAGGCTGGTGGATCCCTGGGGTTCTCAGGTCAGCACCCTTGCCCAATGGACCAGTTCCAAGTCTCACAGAGAGCCCCTGTCTCAAAAGTCAAGGAGGTCTGTCCCTGAAGAACAGCACCTAAGGTTGACCACTGGCCTCCATGCTTACACACGGAGATAGAGACAGAACTGGCAGGGCTGTGTGTGGTAGAGCCCACCTGTAATCCATTACCAGTATTCAGGAGACTGAGCAAGATGGGTTATTGTGAGTTGGAGACAAACCTGGCTAGTGAGAGCTGGGTCGGTTTGTTTGTTTGTTTGTTTGTTTGTTTGTTTGTTTGTTTGTTTTTCATGATAGGGTTTCTCTGTGTGACCCTGGCTGTCCTGGACTCACTTTGTAGACCAGGCTGGCCTCGAACTCACCGAGATCCACCTGCCTCTGCCTTCCGAGGAGTGCTGGTGTCTTTTGAGAGGGCATTGTCTCACTGTACTCGAAGCCATCTTGGAGAGGTGGGAGAGTGTTTGTCGCCTTGGTCTTGTCTCCTGATGACAGCATCTTTTGAGGAAGCCTAGGAATCCTTGAACTTTATTCAAGAGAGCCTGAGCTTGAGGTCACAGGAGTCACTGTTCACCAGTGTGTACCAGAGCGACAGGGCTGCTCTTCTAACCTGGACGCTGTTCTCTGACGCTGTCCACTGGAGAAGTGGAGGGCTTCTGGTAGCTGCCTTTCAGGAGCTGAGAGGTTTTCCTTGCTCCCTACTTGAGCCTCATTGTGGGTGCCTTCTGCAACAAGAAGCCTTGATTTTTCTCTGGTACTCAGGCCCTGCTAAAAGTGTTTCTCAGCAATCGAACAGACTGGACGTGCCAGTGAGTCCTGAGCACACGGAGCAGGGGCCCTCAGCACTTTCTGGGAACCTGAGGGTTAATCTCCATAGCTCATTGGCAGTTCTGCCTCTGTCCAGGGCATGCTGGGATTTCCTCCCAGCTGTTTTACATCATGAAGATTTGTGTGTTGGGGAAATTCCAGGGCACAGCTGCAATTAATCTGCTGCTGGGTCTCGAGCAGAGTGGGGATTGTGTAGGACAGGTCTCCACCCCACTGCAGGAAAGCGGGCTCTAACCCCTAGGGAACATCCTTCAGAGGGACCCTTCCCCAGGCCCGAGGCGAGCGGAAACAGCCCACCTGGCCGAGCACTTAGCCATAGGAGGACTCTGGGAAAGGCTGAGAACCAAAAAGAAACAGCAGAACATTAAGAAAAAGAGACACAGTATTCCTCTAATAAAGCCAAAGTTTGACACAGAGCGACCCTTGTTAGAAATATCACCCAAAAGAAAACAATTTATATCCACCTTTACTTAGGAATGTGGCACTCTGATCAGTATGCCACAGTTAAAGTACAAGAAAGAGCAAACCCCGGTGATGATACAAAAGCGCTACCACGTAGGAAAACCAGCCACTCTGCATGCATCCCTGTGAATGGGTCAAATCACAGAAACTACACAACCGTTTTTGGTGGGTGCTGAGTGATTGATTCAGAGGCTGTTCCAATAAGAACCACGTGAAAATCGGACTAGAATCACTGGTCCTTAACAAGGAGGAAATGCGTGCTAGGGCTGGGTAAGCATGCTTGCTGCGCCATCATGAGGACCTGAGTTCAAATCACCGGCATCCACATTAACAACAAAACAACCTGGAGGCTGGCGAGATGGTGCAGCACGCACAGGAACTTGAAAGCCTGGGCTTGAATCCCTAGAACCCACATAAAGGTGGAAGAAGGGAACCAAGTCCTCAAAGATGACCTCTCACCTCCCCATGTGAAACACACATATATAAGATGATAATCAATAAATTTTTAAAAATTTAAATTGGGTGTGGCCACATGCGTCTCTAACCTGTTGTGAGCGAGACTGGCAACCATTAAACCTCAGGGATCTTACTGTCTATGCCCACAACAACAGAGGTTTCAGAGACTCTGGTGACCACACCCAATTTAAATGTTTAAAAATTTATTTATTATTATTTTATATGTGTGTGCCACATGTGGAGGCAAGAGGTCAACTTTGAGGACTTAATTATTAAAGCAGGACGTGTCATTTGAGGATGGTGTCATGGCATGGTGTTTTCTATCTCTGAATATTGAAGGGGTTCTTTGGTCATAAAACTCTCCCTAGAGTTGCTCAGTCCAACAACTGTTGCATTGAAGACCAAAAGCTTCACCTTTTCGACGGCCATCCCAGGCGGGAGGGGTAGCTGGACCAGCCTGGGAGCACATCTGCCACACTGATAGCCAGCTGTGACATGCTGGGTGGGAGTTTGAGCCTTAGGCGGCCCGTTGAATGGAGCCTAGATAGGGCTTGATGGAGCCTGTTACAATTTTTCCACGCACCATTATTGTGCAGACTAAACTCAGCTACACATCCCTTAATCCCTACAGACATACTCCACCCATGTGCAGTGACCTCCAGGAGAATGGTTGGGCTGGCCTCTCATGGGAACCACTGCCAAGAAGAGCTTTCTTGGCGGAGGAGAGATGGCTCGGTGCTAAGAGCGGGTATGGCTCTTGCAGAGGACCCGAGTTTAGTTTCAGCACCCACAGTTCATGGCTCACACAACCACATGTAATTGTAGCCCCATGGGATCCAACACACTGTCCTCTGCGGGCATCCACACACATACACACGCACAGCTAAAAATTAAAACTAACTAAATAAATCTTTTTGAAAAGCAGTTTCTTTCCACTGGGCATGATCTAGGCATTCAGAACTTTGCCTGCATGTTCCTAGTACTGTTGGCCCCTGTTGCCCTAATTGGTGGTCCTGCAAAGCACTTTGGAATTCCTCACTCCTTGGGCTGGAGAGATGGCTCAGAAGTTAAGAGCACTAACTGTTCTTCCCTGGTTTAAATCCCAGCACCCACATGGCAGTTCACAGCTGTCTGTAATGGCTGGGCGTGGTGGCGCACACCTTTAATCCCAGCACTGGGGAGGCAGAGGCGGTGGATCCTGAGTTCAAGGCCAGCCTGGTCTACAGATGAGTTCTAGGACAGCAGCTACACAGAGAAACCCTGTCTCTAAAAACAAACACAAACAAACAAACAAACAAACAAAATGTTCCCCACTCCTTGGGTTGCAATATGGAAGCTTTATGAGTCATACTATGAGCCTTATAGTTCTGCCACCCACTCCACAACTCTCTTCAAAATCTTAAAAAGGAGCCCCGGGAGATTGCTCAGTGGTTAGAACAATTGCCACACAAGTGTGAGAACCAGAGTTCAGGTCCCTCAAGTCTATATAAAAGCTACGCCACCTGGCGGTGGTGGCACACGCCTTTAATCCCAGCACTTGGGAGGCAGAGGCAGGCGGATCTCTGTGAGTTCGAGGCCAGCCTGGTCTACAAAGTGAGTCAAGGACAGCCAGAGCTGTTATACAGAGAAACCCTGTCTCGAAAAAAAAAAAAACAAACAAAAAAAGCTATGCCAATGCAGTGGCCCAGCTGTAATCAATCATCCCAGTGTTCAGGATACAGAGGTGGGATTCAGCAAACTCTGGATTCAGTTGTGAGACCCTCCCTCAATATATAAGACGAAGACGCCTGGTATTAAGAGGATAAGACAGAGAGTGATAGACACACATCCACACACATGTACACCATACACCAGGGGGGAAATCTTTAAAAGTTGAAAGAAGGAGAGCTAACATAGTACTACCTTCCAACATGATTCCTCAGCCTCAGGAGTGGATCAAGCAGGGTGGGTCCTGAGGGACTGATATCCTATTCCCAGATCCACCCGCCCTCAGACGTATCGGGAAGACTTCAGTGGTAGACAGGACTTGAAGACTGTTACCATGTAATCTTCCTGTTCTCAGTTAAAATCGGTGTGTGACCTGGGCATGGTGGCACATGCCCATGTCCCCTGCATAGGGACACTGAGGCAGAAAGGTTTCCTGTCACTGGAAACTCAGGAAAGACAGATAAAGCAAGCAAAAATCAGCTCTTGCTAAACTCTTTCTCAGGAATGTATGTGTAGTACTGATATGCTTACGCATACCTTGACATCCTCAGTGTCGAGTGAGATGAACCCTCATGAAAAATTCAGGAACTGAGGATTGACTCCTCGGTCAATAGAACAGTGAATCCCAGCAGCCAGCAGCCCCACCTCCACACCCATCCTGGGAGACATTTTGGGAGCGTCTGAAACATTTCTTTCCTTTTTCAATGTTTATAAGCATTTTGCCTGCATGTGCATGCACTGGGTACATGCAGTACCTGTAGAGGACCAAAGAGGGCATCAGATCCCCTGGAACTGGGGTTATAAGCAAGTTTAAGCCGCCACGTTCGTGCTGGGAACCAAACCTGGGTCTTCTGCAAGAGCAGCCAGCACATGTTCTTAATGGTTCAAACATCTCTTCATCCCCAACTCTGAAACATTTCTAACTGTCAAGAGAGGTTGGGAGGCTCGTTTATAGGTAGAGGCCGGTATACTGCTAGAACAGCCCGTTCACAACCGAGTCATCCAGCCCAGTATATCAGCCATTAATGCCAAGGGGGAACAATATGGCTCTGTAGTCCTAAAGCCAACTGTGTGTGACAACCCCCCAAAAATTGCCTAATCGTGTTATTTAAAACCCCGAACATTGTCCCAAATCAAAATTAAGATAGTTTTGGCATACCCCCTCATGATGTAAAGGTATGTCTGGGACAGCCAATAACCATGTATGTTTTTATGACTCAATGAGAAAACAGATTATGGTAGGCCAAGTGGATTTTAGAGACTCTTCTGTTGCACCTTGAGTTGGGTGATGTCATTTGACACATTTCCCTTTAGCATCAGATGTTGCTGTGATTTAGTTTTTTTCTGTTTTTTGTTTTGTTTCTTGTGGGATCTTTTGTTGTTTGTTGTTGTTGCTCTTTCAAGACAGTTTCTCTGTGTAGCCCTGGCTGTCCTGGAACTCTCTCTCTGAAGACTAGACTGGCCTCTAACTCAGAGATCAGTCTGCCTCTGCCTCTGTAGTGCTGGGATTAAAGGCATGGGCCATCAGCACCCAGTTTTGTACTTTGCTTCACTTACTTTTATTCTTAAACAAGGTCCATATGCATTACACAGTAGCTGGATTAAAGGAGTGGGCCACCTCCACCCGGTATAGTTGTTGATTCTAGAAGATGGTTAGCACTCTGTTGCAAGTACTGACAACTTCATACCACCACCATAGAGAAAATTGGTATCCACCTTTCCATTCAAGCTCTGGGGGCAGGGCAGGTAGAAAAGGAGTGGGAAAGTCCATCAAACCAAAGGAAGTGTTGGAAGCTGGTACTGTGGAGGGGGTCATGATGGACTGAGATTGTGGTGGCTGAAATGCTTGTCACGAAAGTGTAGGGATCAGAGTCTGGATCCCTGGCATCTATGTAAATACCAAGTGAGCATATAATGGGCCACCTCTGATTCCAGGACTTGGGAACAAGCTAGATATCTAGACTGGTTTCACTGGAGATATCTTGCCTCAGTGAATAAAGTAGAGAGAGTTGGAGGACTCTTGAGGTCAGACACACACACACACACACACACACACACACACACACACAAAGAAAATATGTTCTTGATCATAGAATAAAGTGAAAAGAATGGAATTTGAAGTGAAAAATAATAATAAAGCTTAGGTTCAGTCGGCTTATCCCTTTAGCCATTACTCACCCCAAAAAACCTTGGATGGTGGCCCTTCCTGCTACTAGAAGGGCTGTGTGTTAAACTGGGCTGTTTGAATGAGTGCGCTTTGATTTGTCTTTACTTTTTCGGGAGTTGGTTGTACCCCCCTCTCCCCCCACCTTTCAGGTAGGATCTTTCTTGTCTCCAGTGTTGCACCAAGAGCCGCAGGCTAGTTGGCCCTAGAAGCTCGTAGGCAAGTCTGTCTTGGCTTCCTATCTCACAGTAGGGAATGCTGGGATCATAGATGCACTCTCTCAAATCCTGATTCTTACGTGGGCTTCTGGGTTTCTCAGTGCCTTTACCTGCTGAGCGATCTCCCTGCCCTCTTTACTTATTTTTTAAGACAAGGTCTCATGTAGCCCGGACGGGTTCAAACTGTCTATGTAGCAAGATGGCTTTGAACATCTAGTCCTTCTGCCTCTGTCTCTCCAGAGCTAGGAATGGGCATGCATGCTAGGAAAGCAGCGTACCAGCCTAGCTGTGTCCACACACCTTATGCATACAGCCTGTGTTTACAGCTATCACCCAAAAAAACCATGGATGGTGGCACTTACTGCTGAAAATTCACTCCTGTCCTGTCTGCCCTACCCAATTCTTTTCTTTTAATTACCCATGACCCTTGATTGTGGGGCAAGTGGGTTTTTTTTTTTTCCAGTTGTAATTCCCTTCCCCCATGAATTCCAAGAGCAGAGCAAATGATGATTCAACGACTTCCTTCAGTCTATGAGCCTCCACTACCTCGCAGAACTCTACTTCACAAAGTAATCTCTAGATTTCTGCACAGACCCTACCCTGCCTAGTTAGCTGGTCGGCTGCCCAGAGGCGCCCTGTCAGTGTTGACTCTAGGGCAACATGCTTGCGTTTGCTCCTGGCAAAGACTAATGGTTTGCTTATGAACATAATAGCTGCCATTTATCAAATATCTCCCACGTGTAAGACAGTGTTCACTCCCTAACATGGTCCCATTCTTGCTAACAACCTGTAAAGTTAGTCATAATAGCTTGCCCCACAGGTGACAAAACAGACTGCAAATTGTTAAGTCATTTGTCTTGGGTCGCAACCTACATTGGTTGAGTGAGCTCTATACCCATGGATACTGTGCTGAGGGCCCAGGGTCTCCCACTTCCCCTAGATTCCCTCCTGTCAGGCTGTGCCACACCCATGTTAAGAAATGTTTTTCCTCTAAAGAGCTCATGAGCATGAATTTGTATGCACAGGAGTATGCAAAGGATTCCTTTTTTCTTTTCTTCCTCCAGTGAGGCATGGGAGAAGGTGGGGTGCCGGGTGATAGTTTCAAGGTTGAGAGACCCTAATGAATTGTCAGCATCCGTGTGTCTGAATGGATGCTGGGTGTGGTAGTGCACCCCTATCATCTCAGTACTCCAGTTTTTGTTTTTTGTTTTTATCACCTTTATTCACAGTACTCCAGTTTTAGAAGTAAGAAGGTTACTGGAAATTCAAGGCCAGCCTGGTCTATATAGTGAGTTCTAGACCAGCCAAAACCATGTGACAAGACCCTATCTCACACAAACCTTGATTGTGGGAGGTGGGAGCTTTTCGGGCTTTGTTTTTGGTTTTGTTTTGTTTTGTTTTTAAGACACATCTCATATATCCTAGACTGACCTCAAACTTTTGTAGCTGAGGGTGGCCTTGAACTTCTGATCCTCCTACTTCTCCTCCCAAGAGCTGGGATTTTAGGCATGCCATCACCATAGCCTATGTATTTGGTGCTGAGGGTCAGGCCTAGGGCTTTGTGCATATTAAGTGAATACTCCTACCACCAGTCCAGTGCTTTATCCATTTGTTTACGACTCCCACAAGTGTCTTTCCTGGAGATGCTGCAAGAGATGGAGGTGAAGGTAGCGATGGACCAGGCAGGCCCCCCATTTGGGAGTCTGCTCTCTGATCCATTTTGCTCCATACAGAGAGTAAAGAAGGCTTGAGCCTCGCAGACAGCTTCTTTGAAAATGATGGTCACATTGGAATGTATCTATCCCCTCCCCACTTAAAACCTTAGCTGAACTGTTTAATGTCTTGCCCCTGGTGATGGTGAAGGGATGGTGATAGCAGAATGACTATAAATGTATGCTGTGCCTTGTTAGAAGCATGTGGCAATGGAGGGTCTGTGGCCTCATAGCTGTAGGCCTCCCATACAGCTGGTGACCTCATTGAGGGCCCTTTGGTGTTTGAGAGAGTTCATCTGACCTACTTAATGTTTTCTGTCCCCTGTGCAGTACCTGCAGATGAAGTGGCCCCTCCTCGATGTCCCCTCCAGTGCCACAGTCAGAGACACAAGGTCACCATCACCAGCACACTTGGTGAGTCCGTCTTTCCTGCCTGGGCCCCTGTCCCTGACTCCTTTCTACCTTTCAGAAGCTTCCTGAGCCTGTCTCCTTGGTGTCTTACTTTTCTCATGGTTGTGCTAAAATATCTGACAAAGGCGACTTCATGGAGGAAGGGTTTTTTGTTTTTTGGATTTTTGGATCACACTTTGGTGGGACTGGCTTTCGGGTGGGGAAGTTGTGGTAGCAGGAGAGTGAGGCGGCTGGCTATGCTGCACCCCCCGTCAGGAGGCAGAGATTCACGGATGCTTGTGCTCAGCTCATTTTCTCCTTTTTGTTCAGTATGGGGATCCTGCCCGTTGGATGGTGCCTCCCACATTCAGGGTGAGTCTCCCCTCCTCAGTTAAATCTTTCTGGAAACACCCTTATAGACACACCTGGAGGGTGGTGTTTCCATGGTGATTGTAAATCCAGGCAAATTAACAATGAAGATTAACCCTCACATTCAGTGTTGGCGCAGTCAGGGGTTAACAAAGGGGTTATGTCTTAGACACCCTCACCTTTTCATGCACCTCAGCACATAGGCACGCACCACCTGGAATGCTTGATTGAAGGCACGTGGCCCTGCCCATTAACCCCGGTTCTTCCTGGACACCTGCTTCAAATCTGTCTCCACTTCCTATGAACAAGGGGTCCTTTCTGTCCAGTTGGTGCTCACTCAGATCACCTCTTCTCCCGGTAGCTGCAAGGCTGCAGTTAAGGAGGCGCTTCTCTACCAGCTGTTTCAGGGAAGTGTCCATTAAAATGTAGACAATGGCTGCTCAGCACAGCTGTGGCAACGCTGGGCTTTGGAGGAAAGGGCAAAAGACAGTCCTGGGAGACAAGAGCAGTGGGGTCCTGGCAAGGCTCCTCACCTCCTTGTGACACAGAACTGAAGCCCAATAGCATATAAAAGATGATGCTGGAATCCAACCCTTGCATTCCATCTTCCAGGAAGTAAGTAAGGCTCTGGAGTGGACGCCTGCCAAGCTATCGGGTGACTATCCTGCCTAGCGAGTCCTAGAGGATCTTCACCTGTCTCAACCTGTCCACTTTACAGACAGGAGATGAGGGCTTCCTCGCTGCCTTAGGGATCCGTGGCGATATTTGAAGCTTATTGGAGACAAATTTAAAGAAATATGAGAGCAGAATATGCTCCTACGTTGCCATCTGACAGTCCCCCTCCTGCCTCTCTTACTTTACAACAAACCCCAGACATATCATTTTCTCACGCAGGACATTTAAAGATATACTGATAATCCTTGCTCATTAAAGGCTAACTGTGAGGAAGAAGATACACACAGAATATTAATAGAGGTGCGGTGAGCTTGTGTGTTTTCCAGCAGTCACGGGACCAACCAGCTCAGGGTGGTAGAGCCCTCTGACGTCTACAACATGATATCATGTGTGGCTCTCAGATGACCGTAGCAGCCATCTGCCAGGAGATGGACAGGAATAATCATGTAGGGCAGAGGCAGCCACCCAGGGCAGGTTGTCCCAAGACATGCAAGGTACTGGTGGCAGGTTCTGTATCTTGTCACCAAAGCATTGAACAGTTATGCCATGAATGAATGGGCCATGGTGGTGGTTCTGCTCCCCAAGGTCCTATTTGAGATGGTAAAGATGAGGTACAGGCGCCCTCTAGGGGCCTGAATCAGACACAGGGAAGAATGGTTAGCCTGCTTACTCATCCCGTGGCACCCCAGAGCTTCCCATTGCAGGTCTGAAGATGTCAAGGTTTGATGCCTTCTGTCCTGTCTAGAGGCTATCTTCTCATAGGTTCCTTTTAGTGGACATGATTTCCCTTTCAAATCTAACACCTATTTCTGAGTGTCCCATCCTCCCTGTGAGCATCACCGTACTTGCCTTGTAACATTCCCAACCCAACTCTCCACGCTTCTATTGCCACATCTTCTTCCCTACCAATCCATGGCAGCCTAGCTCAGCTCTAACTGGCATGTCCAGTCATCTCCTTGCTTTCTAGGCATCATCAAGGCGACAGCTGACAGTGTTGCCCACTCCTGCCTCCTTGGCTCCAGGACACTAGAATAATGGATGCTTAGCACTGGCTCTTGGCCTTTTTCTCTCTCGTCCATTTTCCTCAAATAAAGCAGCTGCTCATGGCTTTCTCGGGGTGTCAGAAAAGTATATGAAATCCTAACTCTCAAGAAGCTTCTTGCAGTTGCACCTGCCAATCATCTAGCCGTCTGTGTATCATATCACAGCAGCGCACGAGGGGAACAGAGAGCCCTTATTTTGTCCGAGAGGAGAAAGGCATGAACTGTTGGTACACACTGCTTTATAGATAGCGAAGTGGACAGTATCCCAGTAGACTTTGAATCATCACACGCACAGCACAGACAGATCTCAAGTGCAGGCAAGCCAGAGAGATGGCTCTGCAGATAAAGGTGCTTGCTGCTGTGCTGGATGACTTGAGTTTGTTCGCTGTTGCCTGCCAGTTATCCTCCAACCTCCACAAGCAGATTGTGGAGTGTACGAGGGAGAGAGAGAGAGGAGAGAGAGAGAGAGAGAGAGAGAGAGAGAGAGAGAGAGAGAGAGAGAATAAATATAGTTTAGAGAAAGACACAGAGAGAGAGAGAATAGATACAGTTTTTAAAAACCAGATGGGCCGGGCATAAACAGGCAGATCTCTGTAAATTTTAAGCCAGCCTGGTCTACCTAGAAAGTTCTAGGCAAGCCAGGGCTGCCTAGGGAGACCCTGTGTTAAATGAGATAGAAAGTAAAATTTAAAACCTGAGTGTTTAAAGGGGAAAAAAGATTAAATGACACACAGGGGGAAAGCCCTTAATATGAACCCGGAGTTCATCCAGACTCTTGAGGAGAGAAAAGGAAGGCCTGCGGTGCCTGGGGAGGAGGAGTTGGTGGTGGGTGGGGACTGCCTCTGTGAAACACTGCAGGTTTAGATCCTGGCTTTGCTTCCTTCTCTTCTCACAGCTTCAGGAAAATTACCTCATCTCTCTTTGCCTCAGTTTCCTCATCTATTAAATGGGGATTAGAGGAGCCCTGATGACATCAGAGAGTCGTACAGAAACGAGCGAGCCAGCGTGTTGTAATGAGTTCAGCATTGTGCGCAACACAAAGTAACTCTTCACCAACAGCTTGCCTTCCAAACCATCACCACAGTGCACCATCATTGCCACCACTCCGGCCGCCATTGCTATTGTTAAGAAATTAAGAGAGGGAATGAACAATTAACATCCCGTTTAATTAGCAGAACTAAGAGGTAATGAGGGCCCGAATTAGGTGCCAAAACAAATGGACAGATTGCGAAGGTAATAGAGATAATGAGCCCATAGAATTTAACATCTTAATCCCCCAAGGATATGATTTAATTGGGCTGGGGTGGGGCTGCTATCTTATTTTTTTAAGCTCCCCACGGCGACTTTAAGGGGCAGCCAGAGTTGAGAATCATTCCTGTAATTGCAAATCAAAGGCAGGAGGCAGGGAAAAGAGGAGCTCCCAACATCCCTTATGACTGAACATGACTCCTTGTCCAATCCTGAGGGTGTGAGCAGGACCTGAAATTTCTTAGGACATGAACACAGAAGCTGGAGCCTTGGTTTTCTTTTCTTTTTTTAATTAGAGAAATGAAAACACTCTAGATTATGAAAATTTAGCTTAGATCAGAAGTAAAATATTTGAAGAAGTTTGCCCAGGGAGTAGAGCCAATGGAGAAAATAGGCTACATACTTGCAGAGATTTGGTGAGTCATGTGCAGTCCGTCAAGGAAGTGTGTCTAAACAAGTCACAACCCGGTTGTGATGGGGGAAGGGCCGAGTGCTATTAGTCCTTCCAAGTACACCTTTAAAGCATGCCAGGGACGAAAAATAGGAAAACCGCCGATGTTGCTATTTGGTTTTCCTGTTTTGCTTTGTTATAAGGATTTTCTTCTTCTTTTATGTGCATGAGTGCTTGCCTGTCCGCCTGTGCACCATGTGTATGCCTAGTGCCTACAGAAACCAGAAGAGGACATCAGATCGCCTAGAACAGTGGTTCTCAGCCTGTGGGTCACAACCCCTTGGGGTTGAAGGACCTTTTCACAGGGGTCACCTAAGACCATCAGAAAACACAAATATTTACATTACAATTCATAACAGTAGCATTACAGCTGTGAAGTAGCAACGAAAATAATTTTATGGTTGGGGGTCACCACAACATGAGGAACTGTATTGAAGGGTGGCAGTGTTAGGAAGGTTGAGGACCACCGGTCTAGAACTAGAATTATAGACAGTTACCAGTCATCGTGTGGATACAGGGAACTGAACTCAGCTTCCCTACAAAAGCAGCCTGCGTTCTTACATCTCCCCAGTCCTCTGTGTAATCTCACTGCTTGGGGATGGTTGTGCTGACCCCCATCCTCACGCCCCAAAGACCATGCCCTACATCCCCGTCTTCCCACCACTCTTTTCCTGGAGTTCTGAGCAAAGGAAAAAAAATTGTATCTGCTTTGTTCACAAGTATTTACCCTGTGTCTTCCATATGCACAAGGAGAATGTGTTGAGTGGGGCATGGCCTGTGAGAAAGGTAGACAGCCCCTGTATACATCTCCTTACCCCATGGTCATTTTCCTCTTCTCATTCATAAATGATCAGTGTAATGCATGAGTCAGGTATGGGGGCATATGCCTGTAATCCCAGTGCCTGAGGCAGGAGACTTAGAAGTTCAAGCCAACCTGGGCTACATAAAAATATTCAAAAACACAAATAAGCAAAAAAAAAAAAAAATTAAGTATTATGTATACTATGTCACTTGAGAAAGTTCCAAAGGGCATAAAGGGAGACAGCTGACATATGTGTTGCTATATACCGTATCATTGGTCTGTCTGTCTATCTGTCTCTTTGTGTGTGGTTACAAGCATTCACCACCATACTTGGCTTAGGGGTTCTGAGGATTGAACTCAAGGCCTCTTGCATGTTCAGCCACCAAGCCTGCCACCAAGCCTGACAATCTGAGTTCAGTCTTCAAAATCCACATGGTGAGGGAGAGAAGAGACTCCTGCAAATTGGCCTCCGACTTCCGCTCATGTGCACACACTCACAAAACATAAATAAATAAAACTAATACCAGTTATAAAAGAGAAAGATTACTGATTGTGCATGGGAAGAAAGGCTTATGAGTAAAAAGAATAAAGCCTGCAGCCCACAGTCACTATTGCACTAATAATTTTGTTTGTTTGTTTGTTTGTTTTTCGTGACAGTGTTTCTCTGTGTAACAGCCCTGGCTGTCCTGGACTTGCTTTGTAGACCAGGCCGGCCTCGAACTCACAGAGATCCGCCTGCCTCTGCCTCCCAAGTGCTGGGATTAAAGGCATGCGCCACTACACCCAGCTACTGCACTAATAATTTAACAGCAGCATCCTATGTTGTCATTGTGCATTGACTCATTCTCAGAAGCAAACCAGAGAGCTTTGTGCCGAAAGACTGGTGACTGAATCAGAACCTGGATGCTCTCCTCCTAAGGATGCCAATCTCATTGCCCCGGCCCCAATCCCAAAATGAGAAGCCTGACATTGCTCAGCATGTGAATGCTCTCAGAAGCACTTGCTGGAATTTCCCATTAGTGCTATCTATCCATTGCCCGGGTGTGTGGTGGTAGACATATATACTCCTAGCTAGGAGAGTTAGGGGCAGGATGGCCGAGAGGAGTTTAAGGTCATTGTCAGCTACATAGTGAGTCCAAGGCCAGCCTGGGCTATTGAGGCCCTATCTATCTACCTTATAAATATACAAATGAAATTTGTGTGTTGCTTCCCCTTTTCACCAGAATACCCTATGTAGACCCAGAACTCTCTGAAATTCATAACAGTGTGTGGCTCATCCTGTTTCCTCTCCCATACTAATTATAGTTCTTTTCACATAATATTAATTTTTTATTTGAATATAGGTTCAAATGTTCCAAGCTGAAACTCGCACATACTTTTTATCCACATCTACAAATCCAGCTCCTGTAGCTTTTCCCTCTCCCTTCCTCTATATATATATGTGTTTTGTCTTTTCCATTTCTGATTAAGTTGATAGTAATTTAGAAACGTGACCCCTGAACACTTTAGGTTTCTGATTTTTGTTTGTTTTGGGGGGGTTTGTTTGTTTGTTTGGTTTGGGTTTTGTTTGTTTGTTTTTGAGACAGGGTTTTCTGTGTAATATAGCCCTGGGTTTCCTTGACTCGCTTTGTAGACCAGGCTGGCTTCAAACTCACAGAGATCCGCCTGCCTCTGCCTCCCAAGTGCTGGGATTAAAGGTGTGCTCCACACCCAGTTCCACTTTAAGTTTCTTTTTTTTTTTTTTATTTCTTCAAGTTACATCTCAGTCACAATCCCTTCCCTACTCCCCCTTCCTGTCCCACCCTTCCACGACACATTTATGAGAGTTAAATGGCCCAGCATACATATTTGGCCCCTGACTTTAACATTCTACCATCTAACCATCTCCATGAGTTTAAAGTTCTGTATCTAACTCAGCTTTCATACTAACTTGCATCACAATTTTAAAAACATCTTCTTAGATCCAGAACGCCCTCTTGATTCCTAAACAACTCAAAATTTAACTATGAGACTCTAGCTATCTATTCTTCAACCACCTCAGAGACCTGAGAGGGATAAATATATCTGATTATATAGGAAGTGCAGGGCCTGCATCATCCAAAACTAAGAAATGACATATCAGTGGCTGCCTGAACAGTTCCCGTTTTCTCTCCATACGTTACAGCATCAATCTTCAGCCTTTTGGTCCCATTTCTCTGACAGACATTGATTGTAGAGCAGGAATTATGAAGGACTTACCTACCCTGTCTTGGCAGAGCTAGGCTGTCGACTTCCCTGCTACCAAGTTTTGTTCTTTTTAGACAGCAGTCTCTCTACAGTTGAAGCAAGGGGTTTTTCATGCCAAGAGATAGGCTTGCCACTAATTCAACCATCTCACACTGGAGATTCTTCGATGCTTATCTTCTACTTGGAGTAGAATAGGGGGTGCTGTCTCAATATCAAAAAAATCTTAATTTAAGAAAACATCTTTGAATGCCATATTCTGCAGATCTCTTGGGGTTTTTGAAGATGCCCTATCTATCTCTTGTATTTAGATAAGCAAATGTTGCTTGTCTCTTAACAACTTGATTTCTGAGTAGCTTAGAGAATATCTGTGATAGACTGTCTTAACTTTAGGTTTCTTTTATTTTTGGTTGTGAGCCTAGCCTTTAATGGCTGAGCCATCTCTCCAGCCCAGACTTTAGGTTTCTTAAGAACAAAAATGTTTCCTTAAATAACCAAAATAGAGTTGTCAAAAAAAATTTTTTTTAATCAAGAAAGGAACCTTAGGACCTGGGGAGATAGATGGTTCATTAGGTAAGAGTATGTGCTGTAGGAGTGTGAGGACCTGGGTTCAAATCCCCAGCCCCCACACTAAAAAGGGGAAGGACTTGGCCATGCACATGTTCCTGTAACTCCAGGTTACATCCAGCAGCGTAGCTCCAGTTTCAGTGAGAATAAGTGGAAATAAGGTGGAAAGCAACAGATGAGGACACCCCAGGTCCTCTTCTGGCCCCACTTAGAGCACACAAACAAAAGAAAAGTAAGATTAACATTTCACACAATTCTCTATCTCACCGTAATAATGGGTGTGCTGGCCACGGCTTCCATCTGCACACATCCTTTGGGTTTAATTGGTGTGATTTCAGTTTCCAGGAAGCAAAGGCCTCAGCCCAGCTTTCTTTTCCTTTGCTCACTTGGTATTTTCCAGAGGATTGCCTTGAACTTCTCACCCTCCCTCCTCTGCCTCCCGAGTGCTGGGATTACAAGCATGGGCCACCATGCTCAGTTTACTCAGTGCGCAAGATCAAACCCAGGACTTCGTGCTTACTAGCCCAGCGCTCTACCTACTGGGCGGCGTCACCACCCAAACCAGTTGTCTGGAGGATGTCCTTCGGTTTAAGTTTGCCTGACATTCCCTCACAGTTATGGTTGTGCATTTTAAGCAAGACTGTCACTGAGTACAAGACATTCCCTCACAGTTATGGTTGTGTATTTTAAGCAAGACTGTCACTGAGTACAAGACAGGAGACATCTCTTGTGTCAATATGGCCCATTTTAGAGATGTTGGCTGTGGGACTAGCTGGTGCCAGGTGTTTCCATATAGAGCTGCTGTTTTCCCCTTGCTTTACGGGGAGAGGATTTGAACTTCTGCATATGCTTCCTCATTTATTTACCCACTGGGTTTAGAAGGCAGCCAAGATTTGAGGGCAGGGGCTGTATTGTTCCTTCTGTTCCAGTGGGTCTGGAATTTCCTAACGCTGCGACCCTCTAATGTAACAGTTCCTCATGTTGTGGTGACCACCAACCATAAAATTATTTTCATTGCTACTTCATGACTATAATTTTGGTACTGCTATGAATCATCGTGTAAATGTATGTTTTCTGATGGCCCTAGGAGACTCCTGTGAACGGAGATCACAACCCACGGGTTGAGGACTGATATTCTGTTTCTTTCTGTGATCATCCTTGGGCTTCTCTGAAGTTCTTATACCTACTGCTCTCGAACCTTCATTGTTGATAGACTAAAATCAGCAATGTAGCAAATCAAATTTGTGACATTGATAATGCAGCAGCATACACTGGTGATGAGGACCAGTGAGATGGCTCAGCGGGTAAGGAGTCTTGTCGCCAAGCCAGACGACCTTCTTATGAAAGCTGTCTTCTGACCCCCACATCCACGCTGTGGCACACACATAATGGTTTTATGAGGGTTTTATTGTTGTTCTTGTTTGTTTTGAGACAGGATCTCCCTCTGTAGCTGACCTCAAACTCACAGAGATCTATTGTGCCAGTTAAAATGGGATTTAAGCAAAGACTTTGAACTTGGTGATCAAAAATAACACCTAGTTCTGTAAAACTGAATGAAAATAAGATGTGTTCTTTTTATCTTTTTCGAGACAGGGTTTCTCTGTGTATCCTTGCTGTCCTAGACTCACTTTGTAGACCAGGCTAGCCTTGAACTCACAGAAAGCCACCTGCCTCTGCCTCCCGAGTGCTGGGATTAAAGGCGTGTGCCACCACCCCCGACAATTACAGACAGCTGTGAACTGCCATGTGGGTGCTGGGATTTTAACCCAGGTCCTTTGGTAGAACAGCTAGTACTCTTAATCAGTGAGCCATCTCTTCAGCCCAGAATATATTCTAACAATGGTTTGGATTGCAAGGATTTTAAAATGTTTTCCTTTGAGAGGCAAGGTGACAGAGGCCTGTTATTGGGGAGGACTACCATGAGTTTGAAGCCAGTCTAGATTACAAGGCAAGAAGAGCCTGTCTCAAAACTATTTTCCCTCAAAACACACAGGAAATAATGGGAGTACCAACTTAACAAAGACAAAATAGTATCCCTACTACCAAGATTGGGAAAGCACGAGCTCTGACAAGAAAGGATTTATCCAAAGAATTATATTCGAAGTCCAACTTGCAAAGCCTTCAAGATAGACCATTGTACAAAAGTATCCAAAGGAGCGTTCCTGGTCCTAGAGCATTTTATCTCTTGCTGCCCTACAGGTTCTTGCCTTATCTTTGCATCTTTCCTGGCCTGCAGCATGGTCCTTGTCCTGTCTTAGGGGTTGGAAAGGTTTGTTTTGGATTTTGGTATTATTAGAGACATAGTCTCATTATATAACCCATATTGGCCTCAATTTCACTTCTTTTTAATTTTCAAAAATTACATTTATTTTATTTAAGTGTGTGTGTGTGTGTGTGTGTGTGTGTGTGTGTGTGTGTGTGTGTGTCTCGCACGCACTATGGCAGATGGGTGGAGATCAGAGGACAACTTCAGTTCTCTCCTTCTACCATGTGGGTCCTAGGAATCAAAGTCAGGCCATGGAGGCCTTGACCTGTTCAGCTAGCTCACTGCCCTAACCTCAACTTCTTTTTTTTTTTTTTTTTTTTTTTTTGGTTTTTTGAGACAGGGTTTCTCTGTGTATCCTTGGCTGTCCTGGACACACTTTGTAGACCAGGCTGGCCTCGAACTCACAAAGATCCGCCTGCCTCTGCCTCCCAAGTGCTGGGATTAAAGGCGTGCGCCACCACCGCCCGGCTCTAACCTCAACTTCTTAATCCTTCTGGAGGTTACAGGCGTGAATCTTCACCACGCTGAGCTTATTTGGAGCCTTTCATTCCTGAGGAGCTGGAGCCCTGGGCTTTCCCAGTGTTCTGCTACTAGAGACCTCATTTCTCCTTCCCTGTCCAGTCCATGGCCTCTGTTAGTTCCCCAGACATGCTGAATATTCTGCCTATCTCAGACCACTACACTAGTGTCCCTATGCTACAATGCCCCCACCACCTTTCACTGCATGCCCAACTTGGTTCTGCCTTCAGTCATTTATGTAAATCATCTTTTTTCTTTTCTGTTTTCGTTTTGTTTTGTTTTGTTGAGATAGAGTTTCTCTCTGTGTACCCCTGGCTGTCCTGGAACTCACTCTCTAGACCACACTGGCCTCAAACTGAAGAAATCTGCCTGCCTCTGCCTTAGATTTGTCTGCCTCTACCTTCCAAGTGACATTGAAGGAATATGTGAGCACCTCCTGGCTGGAAGTCATTTTCTCAGTTACCTTTCGATGGCCTTCCTACAGAATCTAACAGTAACATGCCTTTCCAACTTACTCATTCTCCCGGTGTTCATCAAACACTTACTACACATTATATTAACATATCATGAGGACAAGTAATTTTGTCTAATTAGATCAGGTTCTTTTTTGGTCAGGTGTGTGTGTGTGTGTGTAAGTTTGTGTGTGTCACATATGTACAGGTACACTTGAAGGACAGAAGACATCAGGTCCCCTGGAGTTTTACATTATACAAAAATGTAGGCCACCATGTGGGTGCTGTAAAGTGAACCCAGGTCTTTGACAAGAGCAGTGAGTGCACTTAACCTCTGAGCCATTTATCTGGCCCCAGATAAAGTTCTCTTACTGCCTCCATAAGACCCAGAACACGTATCAGAGTGGATATGAAAGTACTCCTTATTTACTGTTGTGGCCCTTAAGTTTCTATGAGGCCAGTTGTTCTCTGTCAGCTCCACTTCTGTGGCTGTCCAAATCAGTGCCTATTCCATACAGATTCTCCACAGTTGTGTAACCCATAAATAAAAGTGCCATTGCCTTGGTCACAGTGGAGAAAGTTTCCTTGTGGGAATCTTATGTTTCCTCTACTTGACAGACTAGGGTAAGGAGATTGGTAAAGAGCTTACGTTTGGCTTTGAGAGGATGTTTGTTGAGCTGAGATGTGCCTCAGGTGGTAGTATTTGCCTCACACACACAAAGCCCTTTATTTCTTCCCTGGTACTACATAATGATGCATGCACATCTGTAATTGAAGAACTTGGGAGGTGGAGGCAGGAGGATCAGAAATTCAAGGTCATCCTCAGCTACATAGTGAATTTTAAGCTAGCCTGTGCTACATGAGATTCTGTCTCAAAAAGGAAACGTAGGAAGGAAGAGGGGGAAGGAAGAATGAAAGAAACAAAGGGAGAGAGGTGTTTGCCTATCAAGGAAGGTATCCAATTATGGATTTGTTTGGTTTTGTTTTAGGTTTGTTTGTTAGTTTAGCTTTCTGAGACAAGACACACATACAGTTATTGGAGGGCGAGGGGCAGCCCATACTTCATGTTGTATTCGAGGAAGTCAGAGGACAACTTCCAGGAACCATGATGTTCTTCCACCTTGTGAGTCCCTATGATTGATCGAACTTATGTTGCCAGGTTTGGTGACAAACCTTTACCAACTAAGCTATCTCACCAGTCCCTCTTGTCAGAATTTTTATTAACTTCCTCTTTGCCTCTGCTCTTATTATACATAAATCTTTCACCGTTAGTTTCTGTACCAGCTGGCTTCTTCTGAAATATTTGTGCTAATTTTAAGATAGACTTGGGGGTAATTTAGAAACAGGTGGCCAGAAATTGATGAGGAATCCAGAAACAGTGGCATCTGAGGAAAGTAGGGACTTGAGAGCAGGGTAGCTTCTGACACTATTTGGCAAGTTCTCACTAAGTGCAAAGGCCACTTACAAAAGAGGCCAGAACCTTCAAAGAAGAGCTAGCAGAGGAACCAGGTTTGGATTGCACCACCTACCCAGTGCCTTACAACCATCCTAATTCCTTTTCCGGGGGATCCAATGTCATCTTCTGACCTCTGTTGGCACCAGGCTTGCACATAATACACATTCATACATACAGGCAAACACTCACTCACATAAAATAAAAGAAATAAATAAGCCAGGCATGGTGGCGCACATCTTTAATCCTAGCACTTGGGAGGTTGAGGCAGTTGGATCCCTGAGTTTGAGGCCAGCCTGGTCTATAGAGTGAGCTCCGGGACAGCCAGCCTACATAGAGAAAGAGACCCTGTATCAAAAAACCAGAGGGGAGAGAAAGATCCAAATGTGCAGAATTAGAAAGGAGACTACTCAGGACTTTACTCAACGAAGAGTTTTGTAGGTAGCTGTGATGGGATACATACAGAGAAGTTTGCTCTCTGTCATAAAACTTTAAGCAGTAAATTATCAAAATAAAGCAAAAAAAAAAACAAAAAACAAAAGAAGATCTGGGGCTGGAGAGATGACTTAGCAGTTAAGTGCACCAGCTGTTCTTCCAGGGGACCCAGATTCAAATCCCAGCACCCAAATGGCAGGTCACAACTGTCTGTAACTCCACTTCCAAGGGATCTGACTCCCTCACATGGACATACATGTAGGCCAAACACCATGTGTACATAAAGAGAAAGAAATAAGGAAGGAAGGAAGGAAGAAAGAAGTGTTTTGCTGGGTATGATAGTGCACACCTTTAATTCCAGCACTTGGGAGGCAGGGGCAGATGGATTTCTGTGGGTTCAAGGCCAGCCTGGTCTACAGAGTGAGTTCAAAACAGCCACAGCGATTAAAGGTGTTACCTCAAAGCCTGATGATCTGAGATTCCAGCCCCTGAAACCCACATGATAGGAGCAGAGAACTGATTCTCACAGATGGTCCACTGATCTCCACAAGTACACTGAGGCATGTGCATACATTCACTTGCACATGTATGAGCAAACACACATAAATCCTAGCACTTAAGAGGCTGAGGCAGACAGATCTCTGAGTTTGAGGTCAGCTTGGTCTACAGAGTTTGTTGCAGGGCAGCTAGGGCTACACAGAGAAACCCTGTCTCGAAAAACCAAGTAAACAACCAGACTAACAAGGAATAAATTCTTGCTCTGTGGACTGTGAAGTGTGCTGGAAGAAAACCAGAAACGTTGAGTCGGGCTGTGTTTGACATTGTACTTATTGCTGGTCCTTCATCTTGCAGCACACCTCAGTTGGGGTGAACCCAGCCGAGCAGCCATTCAGATCTTAGGGAAACACACAAGTTCCATGGAGCTATTCCTGCAACAAACCTGAGGTTAAAACTCAAGAGACATGGCAAAGTTGATATTTTCTGTTGTCTGGGTTGGCCGACAGAAGAAATGAAGTGACCCTTGGCTTATGTGATCACCTGAGCCTGATAGGAGAGTCAGAGTGTGGCAGAATGCCACAGTGGAGCCTCAAAGTCTTTGGAGAGCTCCTTCCAGCCCCACATTTACGACCTCAGCAAATACCAATACCTGGAGGAAGAAGCTCAGCGGTAATATCTATCTATCTATTAGCCTCCTATCTATCTATACTGCTATCTATCTACACTATACCCCTCTCTGTCTATTAGCCCCCTATCTATACTGCTAACTCTACTATACTCCTATCTATACTGCTATCCATCTATACTGCCATCTATACTGCACTCCTATCCATCTATTAGCCTCCTATGTATACTATACCCCTCTATTAGCTCCCTATATATACTGCTGTCTATACTATACTCCTATCTGTCTATACTGCTACCTATAATATACTCCTATCTATCCTGCTCCCTCCCGTGGACTTTGTGATGTTTCAAAGAAACTGATGCCACTGCAAACATTTTTGGTTTGTGTTCTCCTCTGGACCCCCACTTTCCTGCAGAGTCTCTTTCAAAAAGCTCTGCCCACCTCTGCCTCCCCTAGGAAAAGGTTGTCTCAGTCAGCAAACAGATCATTGGTGGTTGATAGAACTCACGTTCGGAATAGTGTTAGTTGTCTACTGAAATGTCGGGTGAGCTCCTGGGCAGTCATCATCCAGCCCATAACTCCTTCATGAGTGATGGCAAAAGGGAAGGATCTACTCTTGTGGGCCATAAGTCCCATGCATCTAATTTCTGGTCAGGTTAAGAAGAAGAAAAACAAAACAGTAGGGAGGAGGCTCGTCTAGTGGAGGGCTTTCCAATGGCAATCCCTTAAGGGTTACCTTTACTTGGGCTTTAAATACGCCCTGAAGTGTGAGAGAGGAATCCCTTTTCTTCCCTAAGAGCTGAGGGTTTGAAGAGCTTCATGCTTGAAAAAGACTGAAGCTGGCTGTGGTGTTCACAGCCCAGCCTAGATTATACAGTTAAACCCTGCCCCAGAAAGGAAAAGAAGAGGGGCTAAGGAGATGGATCAGCAGATAAAGTGCTTGCTTTGAAAGCTTGGGGACCAGAGGGTGTTGATCCTCAGAACTCATGCAAAAAACTTAGGCATGTGTGGGAGTCCCTACAGGCTCAGTTGATTATAAAGACGGGGACCTCTAGGGCAAGCAAGCTCTGGGTTCAGCAAGAGACCTGCTCGGTAAGTCAAAAGGAGAACTATCAAGGAAGACATGCCAATGCCAGCTTGGGCCTCCATATGTGTACACATAGACACGAAACTTTAAAATGGATGGGATTGAGGAGCTGGCAAGACGCTTGGGATGAGAAGGTGCTTGACCTATGTAGCTTGGGATTAGAGGTGCTTGGCCTATGTAGCTTGGGATGAGAGGTGCTTGGCCTAT
>CAJQZJ010012579.1:5052051-5072235 GCA_907164525.1 Lophiomys imhausi
TTGGCCTATGTAGCTTGGGATGAGAGGTGCTTGGCCTATGTAGCTTGCATGAAAGATCTGACTGTTTTGGAATGGTGCAACCCTTGCTGAACAAGCACCTGTATGTTCTACATCTTCTACTGAGCCTGTCCAATGAGGCTGATCCATAGCCTCAGCTTATGCTGTGGTCATCAAGCTCCTGGGGTGAGTTGGAGAGAGAAGAGAGTGAGAACAGAAGTAGCTTCCTAAAAGAACAGGCCAGCCTCTAGAGTGATTCTTGCTCAGCAGCATTTACTTCCTGTCCGGCCCCCTCACAGTTCATTTTCTGCACAATGATGCCCCCTGGTGGCACATAGTAGTAACCCACGGGACATTTAGATTGGTTTATACCTAGATTTGCAAATTGAACTCAGGTTTCCTTGCTCTGTGTTCTTTGACTAAACAGCACATGGGCAACTGAAACTTTTTACTTTTACTTATGAGGGAGAGACAGAGAGTCCAGACTGGCTTTCCACTCACTGTGTAGCAAAGAATGACCTTCTGCTTTCTACTTCCTGCATGCAAGCACCTGGGTTACAGGAACATGCCACCACACTCAGTTTACACAGTGCTAGGGATTAAGCCCAGCGCTTCAAGCATGCTAGACACACCACAGCCCAAGACTTCTTCTGATACAATGATGGAAATAAATACAAATTAAAAACTGAGGCATGCCGGGCGCAGTGGCGCACGCCTTTAATCCCAGCACTCGGGAGGCAGAGGCAGGCGGATCTCTGTGAGTTCGAGGCCAGCCTGGTCTATAAAGCGAGTCCAGGACAGCCAGGGCTACACAGAGAAACCCTGTCTTGAAAAGCCAAAAAAAAAAAAAAACTGAGGCATGAGGCTGAGAGGTGGTGGTGCACACCTTTAATCCCAGCACTCAGGAGGCAGAGGCAGTCAGATCTCTGTGAGTTCAAGGTCAGCCTGGTCTACAGAATGAGTTCCAGGACAGCCAGGGCTACACAGAGAGACCCTGTCTCAGGAAAACAAACAAACAAACTGAGGAATGAAGGCTGGAACAGATGACCATGAGTTTGAGGCCAGCCTGAACTATGTAATGAGATGATATCAAAGATAAATAAATGACATATGGGAAATTGATGGCAGGGGCTGACTTAAACGGCATGATTGTGTAGCAGTTATTTTTTTCAGCAATAGTCTGTGGCTTGGGTTTTTGGTTTTTGTTTGTTTGTTTGTTTGTTCTGTTTATCTGAGACAGGATTTCTCTGTGTAATAACCTTGGTTGCCCTGGACTCACTTTGTAGATTAGGCTGACCTTGAACTCAGAGATCTGCCTGTCTCTGCCTCCCAAGTGCTAGGATTAAAGGCATGTGCCACCATGCCCAGCATAGTTTATTTGTTTTATGAATTGAAATGGTTTTGTGTAATTCTCTTTAATTTTTTTTCATTATATTTCTTTGTGTCTGTTGTCCCATAGTGTTCTCATGGAGGTCAGAGGACTTACCATGTGAGTTCCAGATGTAGAACTCATGGTGTCAGGCATATTAGAAAACACCTTGACCCCCTGAGCCATCTGGATTCTCTGTAATTTTTCTATCAATAGTCCTACTACGGGGCTGGAGAGATGGCTCAGCGGTTAAGAGCACTGGCTGTTCTTCCAGAGGTCCCGAGTTCAATTCCTAGAACCTACATAGTGGCTCACAACCATCTATAATATAATCTGATGCCCTCTTCTGACATGTAGGTGTACATGGAGATAGAGCATATACATTAAATAAATAAATCTTTTTAAAAAAATAGTCCTATTACATTTAAGATACCAAAAGTCCCTGGGTGTGGTGGCACATGCCTTTAATCCCAGCACTCAGGAGGCAGAGGCAGGTGAAGGGGCTGATAGGTTAATATAAGTTAGATTTAGTGAATACCTAAGTTTCTGATACAGTCTCTTAATTCGGGGCATGAAGATCAACTGCTGTGAGCAATTAGCTTATCAGCTTATGGATGAAGTCAGGTGAAATGAGGGGAGTCTCTTTGGACTGAAAAACAAGGTTGAAGCCAGGTGAAACAAGGAAAGACTTTATGACCTGGCATTGCTTTCAACTGCTAAGTGGGCAGAGCCCAAATTAAGCTGAAGCAGGTGGAACAAGGAGTGATCCTATTTAAGGACAAGTGGATGACGCCAGAGAGGCGCATGCGTGCTAAGGGCCCCCGATATGAGAGAGCTCCGAGAGTCCTGCTGGAGAAAGTTCTGGTAGACCAATGGCCAGATCTCCCTGAGGCAGAAGGAAGCTGGTGAGCAGAGAAAGCCTCGGCAAGACAGCAAAAGGCCAAGGACTAAACCCTGTGGCTCAGCTTTTGCCTAGAGGGGTTTGACCTGTCCGAACAGTGGCCTGAACGGAACTGTGGCCAGCTTTAAAGACTGAGGCAGAGCGGCAGAGTTGCTGATACGAAGGAAGTAAGTTGGCCTACAGACGGCTGAGGTCTCCCAGAGAGAAGAAAGCCTCAAGCCTTATTTAAAGTGAGACTTCGATAGCCAGTTTACCCTGACGAACCTGCGTCTGAGCTATTCCAGAAAAAGGACTGCTAAGTGCGTTAAAGAGTCTACCCCCGAGACTGGTTTCCTGACGACTGAGGACCTGCCCCAGAGACTGTATCATTCTAAAAGGGTATGAAAGTAGTTGTTATGATTATCAATAGGTTTAGTGGATAGGTTAAAGGGGTTGTAGGAATTTATAGGATTAATAGTTAAGAAATTGCTGGTGTTTGTTATAAGTGAATTTAGTAATAAATAAGTGTTAAATAATAATTTAAAAGTTCGGTTTCAGGCAGGTATCTCTGTAAGTTCAAGACCAGCCTGGTTTACAATGTGAGTCCTGGGCAGCCAGGGCTGTTACACAGAGAAATTCTGTCTCAAAAAACAAAACAGAAAACCAAAAGTCACCCTTTGACAAGCCATCCTCAAGGAACCCACATGCCTCATTTGGCTGCTCTAGGTTCCTAGAAATCTGATGTCAGAAAGAATTACTGTTTATGCTCCTAGTTGTGCAGTATATTCATAAATATAGAACCATGGTGATGGCCAGTAAATAAAATGAAAACAATATTAGACTTCTAACGCTCCTCATGATGCTACCACATCTAACAAGTCCAGCGGGAGAGGAAGTTGTTGTGTGAAGCCTGTTTCCACCACCAAGGCCAGCAGCATGGCTTGTAATCAGGATGAGTTTTCCACCTCTCATCTTTGCTCTGCCCACTTTAACTACAGTAAGTCTTGTGAGCCCAGGGAGCCCCAGGAACTGAGCGGCGTTTGTCATAGGAACACCAAATGAAAAGAAGGGCTACCAGGATCAGCAGAGAGTTCAAAGTGCTCTTCATCTGTGAAGTCTGAACTTGGTAATGAACCTGAGAGCTCCTGTTTCCATGCAGTTGGTCCAGAAAGTGTGCCGAGCCCTCTCCCATCCAAAGAAATCACATAGCCCGTTAGACCTGCGCAGCCCACGACCGCCTCACTGTACCTTGAAGGGGTGCTGCTATGTGGGGAGTTAGAGAAGGGGTTCTCTGCCCTCTCTTGTTCCGTTTCCTTCTCTCTAGGCCTGTTGTGAGGGCTGGATAGGGTATTGCACAGAAAAGAGCCAACACACATTCGGCCAGCCAATGAGAACTGGTTGCACACAGAATTTCGCTGGCTTCTGTGCCTAGTCCTTCTTCTCTCTCTTGCAGTCCAACAAAGTTCCTGTTGTTCAGCACCCTCATCATATGCACCCGTTGACACCCCTCATCACCTACAGCAACGACCACTTCTCCCCTGCTTCCCCTCCTACACATCTCTCCCCAGAGATCGATCCAAAGACAGGTGAGTGGTCCCTGGTACAGGCTGTGCTCCAAGAGGGTGGGCAACTTTTCTTTAGGGGTGAGGGTACAGAAGAGTTCTTGAATGAATGAGGTCTGGGTTCAAATCTTGTCACAGCTCTAAGAAGGTTGATTGCCTTGCCAGTTCGCTTGAGTTGTTTTTTTTTTTTTTTTTTTTTTTTTTGTTTTTTTCGAGACAGGGCTTGAGTTGTTTTTGTTTGTTTTGTTTTGCTGTTTGGTCTGGTGGGTTTGTTTGTTTGTTTGTTTGTTTGTTTTTCGATTGATTCCTTAACCTGTGCCTCCTGCCTCTCCACACGAAAAGACCACCGTGAGAACTAAAAGTAATGGAAAAGTTAAATACAGAGCCTGGAACCACTGTAAATTCAAGAGTGCTGCCCAGTCCAGCTGAGGTTGTGCCTCCATAAACCAGAATGTGTGCCTTACATTTCAAATAGAGCCTTCTAGACAGACTTTAAAATAGCTATATAACATGGGGGGCGGAGGAGCTGCCTTTATATGTCATTGGTGAAAATTAACTGCCCACCATGACTGTCTATTCCTGGATGCCAAGGTCTTCATAACATTCTTATTGAGTCACTAAGACTCTAAACATTTTCAGAGCCCTTGTTTTGGGAAAAGGAAAATAAATATAGAGTGAAAATCCAGAGTTTAGGGGCATGATGGTTTATTGGCAGAGTAAGTTTATTGTACCAGGAATGAAGCCGGTTTTCTAGAAAGTTAGTTTTTTGCTCTCTGTCGGGTATTTCCTGGACCTTGCATGGATCCCTGTCCAGTCAACAAGAGAAAGTTACACCCACAGAGATGGCTTCTGGTTAGCTAGAGACAAGGTATATGGGTTCTCCCTCCCTTGCATGTCCTTGAGTGGCCCACCCAGAGCTGCTAGAAGGTGAAAAGGGCAGGAATAATGAAAGACAAGGGCATTCCTGGGTGTGAACAACCTGGGCATGGAGGAGAAAGGGGCTCCTGTCAGATGTTACATAAGTTACAAAGGTGAGGGGTGCATTTGACACATCTCTCTTTGGAAGCAGGAATCCCCCGTCCTCCTCATCCATCTGAGCTGTCACCGTATTACCCACTGTCTCCAGGAGCTGTTGGACAAATCCCCCATCCCCTCGGCTGGCTCGTCCCACAGTAAGGAAACCCCCGGTCTTTCTTACCCTCATTCCTACCTCCAGTGAGCTCTGCATTCTGGACCCCAGGATTTAGACATCCCTACTCCCACCTTAGACAGCTTCCTCCCAACTCCTCTGACTTCCTGCTGTTATTTCTCATCACTTCCCTCCAGCCCCCTGTCTTGGCCCTAAGCATCGCTCCTGTCTGACCACCTTTCTCCTTCCTGACTCTCACAGGCAAGGACAGCCCATGTACTCTCTCCCTCCTGGTAGTTTCCGGCACCCTTACCCTGCCCTCGCCATGAACGCCTCAATGTCCAGGTGAGTCCTAGGGCTGGGGCTGCCAAAACGAAGTGACAGTTCAGGGACATTTGTCTATTGTGACTGTGCCACTTCTGTTCATGAACCAGCCTGTCCCTAGGCTAGTCCCTAGCCCACTAGGTTAGTGACCAGGCTTGGGGCTTTCTGATCCTCACTTCTCTTTCACGACGGGCTACCTCTTGCCCGGTGCTCCTTATACCATAGTCTCATGGAATAGAACACACACACACACACACACACACACACACACACACACACACACACAGCTAAAACCCTAGCCTGTTACCCTCCTTCTACATCCCCATATACCAGGCTCTGTGGAACAGCATAATTTTGAACATGTTACACTGAAGCCAGAGATTAGAAGGCAATGTGTATCTTCTGTGATAATGTCAGGAAAGGAAACAGCGTATGGGAATCTCCCACAGGGGTGGCTCTGCCTGTCAATGAAACCACCAATGACAGATGACCTATGGCCCATAGTCCTGCCTTTCCCTATAACACATGACTTCTGATCTTCACACCTTCTGTGGTTTTCATTCCACCTGCAGGCAGCACCAGGTTTGGGTACCCTGTGTGTATCAGGGGGAGGGACAGCATCATTGGGCACTCCGCAGAACTGATAGCTTAATTCTGCAAATGACAACCATCTGGATGGCACGTGGCCCTTGCCTCTCTGTTCATTTGTTTCTACTTATTTTGCAGCCTGGTCTCAAGTCGGTTTTCCCCACACATGGTGGCTCCTGCCCATCCCGGCCTGCCCACCTCAGGAATCCCCCACCCTGCCATCGTCTCCCCCATTGTGAAACAGGAGCCAGCGCCCCCCAGCCTGAGCCCTTCAGTGAGTGCGTAAGTATGAGGCCATCTGGATGAAGGGAATGTGAGTGGCTGGCCAGTCTCTGCACCGCCCATGCCATTTGGTTTTCTGCCCATGCCATTTGGTTTTCTCCCCTGGTGTGTCAGCTTGCGCTCCAAGCCCCGTCCTCTCTCTTGGATGCTGTTCTCTTTGAATTTTCTGTCTCCCTTCCTTTAAGACCTGATGCATCTGTTCTCATAGTCGCAGTCTAGTGGCTGTGAGCTTCCTTTCCTGTCCCCGTCATCCCAATACAATGTGAGGCCATGATAGGAGAAAGTAGTTCTCTGAAAGACTTGTGACAGCTAATGCCAGAGCAGAGACCCTGGCATTATTCTCTCTGCTGGAAAGACAGCAGGAGAGCCCACACCACACAACTAGCACCAACTAAGGAGGCCTTGCCCTGCCTTCCTTCTCTTCTCTCTCCTCTTACCTCCTTTCCTTTCCCCACTCCCTACTCCCCCAGATCCTGAAAACAGTCAGACATGGCCACCCAAACAAGCCCCTCCTCCCAGAGGCAATGGTCAGCTGCCTCAGTGAAGACAGGCTTTGGGAGAGGTTGGCTGATGGAGCTACCTGACTTTATAGCCACATCCACCCTCCCCCCAGGAAATCCCCAGTTACCGTGAAAAAGGAGGAGGAGAAGAAGCCTCACGTGAAAAAGCCTCTGAATGCCTTCATGCTGTATATGAAGGAGATGAGGGCTAAAGTGGTTGCCGAGTGCACCCTGAAGGAGAGTGCGGCCATTAACCAAATCCTGGGAAGAAAGGTAGCGCCTGCTCTCCCGGTCACCTTTCCTGGCCCTGGGTCTCAATGCCCCCTACCCTGATAACTCTGTTTGTCTTAACCCTCTCTCCCTCAGTGGCACAACCTGTCAAGAGAAGAACAGGCCAAATACTATGAGCTTGCCCGGAAAGAACGGCAGCTTCATGCGCAGCTCTACCCAACCTGGTCGGCCAGGGACAACTATGTAAGTGTTCACGCTGTGCAGTGACTCAGGCTGCGGGAGGAGCATCTTCAGGATGCCGAGGAGAGGAAAGCACGCAACTTCAGCTTCCTTCTAGAGAAGTCTTGTTCCCTAAAAATAAGGAAGCCAAGTTTGAATTCTCAGGGGCTGTGTCTAGAAACTCTGAAACTTGTCAGATTTTTGTATGTATGCTCTTTTTTCTTTCTCTTTCTTTCCTTCTTTCTTTCTTTTATATGGTGAAAGCATTCATAGCTGCATCAAATTTTCAGAGGGACCTGGCACTCCTCAGAAAAGATCAACAACCAGGCCAGGGTAACGACTCAGTGGGTGAAATACTTGCTTATCGAGAGAGGACAAGTGTTAATCTTCAACACCTACATACCAAACTGGGCATGGTGGTGTGTTCTTAGACTCTCAGCCCTGAAGAAGAGGAGAACAGTCCTTGACATTCACCAGCCTAACCTGCTTGACAAATTCCAGGCTAATGAAGAGACCTTGTCTCCAGAAAAGATGCACAGATCCTAAGGAATGACAATCAGGGTTGTCCTTTGGTCTCCATGTGCATTACACAGACACACACATGCCTGCATGCACACATACACACTCAGGTGGGGAGGCGGGAGAGAGGTTTTTAAAAGAGTAGTAACCACTCTTCAAAGGAACAAAGGATGGAAGAGACAGACTAGCTTGAAAACCATGAAGACCAAGAAGCCAGCCAGAGGGACTTTCTGAGAAGGAAGGGCAGAATCGCTTTGCCTCTTTGCCTTCCCAATTCTCCAGCACCCTCAACCCAGGAACAATCAAGAGAAGGAAGGCTGGCAGCTATGTTCTGCGGTGATTTGGGATCCTCTTGCCACGCTGGTATTATTCTGTCCCTGTTCATCAGTCCCGTGGCCGTGTTTTTCAGGGTAAGAAGAAGAAGAGGAAGAGAGAGAAGCAGCTGACGCAGACACAGTCACAACAGCAAATCCAAGAGGCAGAGGGTGAGTCCTGGGCTGGGGCCCCTCGACTTCCTCTCCCACTGTCCCAGCCAGACACGCCTGCCTGGGTTACCTGAGTCTCTGAAGACTCTGTTCTTGAGAGCTGCAATCTTCAGCGAGTGTCAGCATTTCCTTTTAGAGAGGTCATAGTAAGAAGACATTGCCTGTCAGCCCTCTGTTTGATCCCAGCACCCTTATGTAAAGCTTTGGAGGGTTTGTGGGTTTTTCCAGTTAGTCTCCTTGAGATAGTAAGTATTTTAAAGGGGAAAAAAACAGACAATCTCTTCAAAGCACAAGCATTCAGCTGAATTGTCCCTTCAGGGTTATGTCCTAAAGTCAACCCATAAGGTAAAAACAGGAGTTAGCTGGAATTATCTCTGAAATTCCCTTCCAAAGGTGGCATACTAGAGATAGACATATCACCCGGATTTGTTCCTTTTCTCATTGCCTTGACAAAATACCTGACAAAAGCAACTTAAGGAAGAATTTGTTTTGTCTCAGAGGTTGGTGGGAAGGCATGACAGCTGATCACACTGTATTCTTGGTCAGTAGACAGAGAGATGGATGTTGGTACTTAGCTCACTTTCTCCTTTTTATTCAGGCTAGGACCTCAGCCTATATTCAGGGTGGGTCCTTCTTGCTCTGTTAAAACTTTCTGAAAAATTTTATGGGCACACTCCGAGGTGTGTTTCCATGGTGATGATGAAGAGTGTGTTTCCATGGTGATGATGAAGGGTGACCATTGCACCATTTATTAATAAATTTGCTGGAATTAGATTTTCTTTCGTTGCACACCAGGATAATGGTGTCTGCCTTTGTTGAGGAACCACATTACAAAGAAGCTGTAATCGATGACAACTGGCACAGAGCAAGGTTTTTAGGTCCTGGCCTTCCTCTGTGTATAAAGCTACGATGTAACATGTGTGCAACTGCTTGTGCCAATTACAGTACATTGGCCTCCTTTCTTCCACAGAATCTGTATATTCGTATGTAGCAACATACAGTAGGAAAATATAGAGACAATACAAAGTCTGTTACGTGCCACCGTGCTCAGCAGGGTACACCATCTCTGTGCCATTAGCCAAGGATTTTACAGCAAACTGAGCAGAGATTCTATCTCAGCTGTTAAGGGGTTAAGGAGGGGATGATGAGGTTGGTGGTAGGCTTTGAACTGTTTGCTCTCTGGTCAGATTCTGGGTGGGTTTTTTCAGTTTGGGTATTTGGTCTTTGAATTGTGCCTTCTCTGGACACTGGGTGTTCTTAAGTGTAGTTTCCTAATCTTGGAAATTTTTGTTTTGTTTTGTTTGTTTGTTTGTTGAGACAAGAATTCTTTGTATAGCCCTGATTATCCTGGAACTCACTCTTTAGACCAGGCTAGCCTTAAACTCAAAGAAGTCCACCTGCCTCTACCTCCCAAGTGCTGGGATTAAAGGGAGGTGCTGGCACTGGCACCACCACCCCACCACCCCCGCCACCATTACAGACAGTTTTGAACTACCATGCTGGGATTTGAACAAGGTTCCTTGGAAGAATAGCCAATGCTCTTAACGCTGAGCCATCTCTCTAGCTCCCCAAATCTTGAATTCTTTGAAAGGCCTGAAGATGCAGCTTAGTTTATGGAATGTTTGCCTAAGCATGCATGAAGCCCTGAGCCAGATACCTAGCACCCCATAAAACAGGGGTGGTACTGTGTGTCTGTCCCAGCACCACATAACACAATGGGAGATCTCCAAGGTGACCTTGGCTACAGTCTGAGGCCAGCCTGGGATACATGAGAGTCTATCTTAGACATAGAAATAAATCAAGGACTGGTGACCGAGAGCACAGTGGATAGAGTCTGTGGGAACATGAGGACTTGAGTTCAGCACCGTCTAGTTCATCTAGTCTACTAAAAACAATAGGCTTTATATCCAGTGAGAGACTGTCTCAAAAACTAGGATGGAGGGTCTGGAGAGCTGGCTCAGCAGTTAAGAGCACTTGCTCTCCCCCATTTGTAACTCCAGTTACAGGGGATCTAATGCCCTCTTCTCACCTCCACAGGTACCAGGCACACACCTAGTACACAGACACGTGTGTCAGCAAAATACCCATACACATAAGTTTTTTTTAATTAAGGCGTAAAGCATCAGAAGTCGCCCAGACTTGACTTCTGCCCTCCACACACACCCCACAATGTAATTTTTTCCAAGTATTTTTTAAGCAATCTTACATTTCCAATGTGCAGTCATCCCTCAGTATCCTTTGGATTGGTTCCAAGGCCCGGCCATACTCCACTTCTCAGATAGCTGAGCCTCAGGTGCTCACATCTCTTGAGTGAGGCTGTCTTGTATTTTCGTACAGCTTACACACATCTTCCATCTACCTCACACCAACTCTAGATGCCATATAACAGCCCACTGAATGGATTCTGGGAAATAGATTCTATTTGCTTAGTGAAAAATAGCAAAGAAAATTAAAATGCATGTGTTTCGTACAGACAAAGTTTTTCTCCTGAATAGCTCTGGGTTGAATCCACAGTGAGAGGTACAGATCCAGAAGGCTGACTGGTCCTGCCGCTAGCCACTGCTGTTCCTCTGCCCCTCCCATTGCTATCAGCTGGTCATGTTTCCTTGTGTTTTTACCCTTAGGTGCTCTAGCCTCCAAGAGCAAGAAGCCATGTATTCAGTACTTGCCCCCTGAGAAGCCTTGCGATAGTCCTGCGTCTTCCCATGGCAGCACGCTGGACTCCCCTGCGACTCCCTCTGCAGCCTTGGCATCACCAGCTGCCCCTGCGGCCACCCACTCCGAGCAAGCCCAGCCCCTGTCCCTCACCACCAAGCCGGAGACCCGGGCCCAGTTGGCTCTCCACTCAACTGCCTTCCTGTCAGCTAAGGCCGCAGCCAGCAACTCCAGCCAGATGGGCAACCAGCCCCCACTCCTATCCAGGCCCTTGCCCCTGGGCTCCGTGCCTGCCGCTCTGCTGGCCTCTCCCTCTTCCTTTCCAGCCACGCTCCATGCCCATCAGGCCCTCCCCGTACTACAGGCCCAGCCTCTTTCCTTGGTCACCAAGTCTGCCCATTAAGCCGTCCCCTGTTCTATGCAGGCTGTCTCGGGACTCCAAGTAGAAATGATTCAGAAAAGAGGAAGGGGAGGAAAAAAAAAAAAAGGAAACATTATTGGTCAATATTTGACCACTCTGGACTGTTCTGTAAAGTGACTGGTAACAACGGTGCTTTACCAGTGTAGATGTAACCAGTAGCTGATCTTCAGGCTTTTTTTTTAAGGAAAAAAACAAAAACGAAACTTGTCCCTCCCTGCAAAAAAATCTTCACAAGCACTGAAAAGCAGTGTGTTGCTCTCTCCCCGTGCGCTGTGGTGGGTACACCTGGGCAGAGGATGCCTCTCTACCTCCTCTTCGTCGTCGCCAGCCCCCACCTGCCCTAGCTTCCCCACCGTATCTGCAACGTTGCCTGGCCCGGAGTTCTAGCCTGGCAGCCTTTCCTCCAGGTCACTCCTGTTTCCTCGCCCAAGTTTTTGTCATGTGTTCAACACCAGTTCGTGCCCCCTTGTCCGCTGCCCAGTGTAAGGCCGGGGCCATGTGTAATGAGATCTTGGCCTGATCGGTTCCCACCAGCATCCCCCTCTCCCTCTTCGGGCCCCAGCTTGTGGTGGGGAAAGAGGTCCTTCTGAAACAGTCCCTCCACCCCTGCATTTAAAGGGACTCAGGGTCCCTGCCACTGCCTCCAAGAAGTCTGTGTTCTCCTGAGCCCAGTTGAGTTTTCCCGCCTCGCAGCCTCAGAGCGGCAGGCAGGACCCAGTCCCCACTGTCTGGCCCCTGTTACCTCGGTCTATGCTAGTACAATCTGCAGAAGTTCTAAGACCCTCTGCCCCTCCCCCCACCACCTCACAAGCTTCTTCTGTGTGTATTTCATTTTGTTTTTATGGTTTTTGGAGCAATTTTAATTCCCAGTTTATTTTCACAAAAGAAAATAAAATTACAGTTGCAAGACCGTTTCTGGATGTTTCTTTAGATAGACCTTCTGTTGAATCAAGCCACCGCCTTCCTGCCAAGCCCTGGGTTAAATTCTAACAGGAGACTTATTTATAGTCATATAAAGCATACCGGTTGAGCTTAGAAAAACCAGTTTCTAATCTTTTTTTTTTCTCCAACTGCTTTATTTTACTTTATGTGTATGAGCATTTTGCCTGCATGTATGTATGTGCACCGTGTGTGCCTGGTGCCCTCAGAGGTCTGAAGAGGGTTTGGAATATGTTGGAACTGAAGCTATAGAAGGGTATAAACCATTATGCGACCAGGCGTGATGTCACACGCCTTTAATTCCAGCACTCGGGAGGCAGAGGCAGGCAGATCTCTGTGAGTTCGAGGACAGCCTGGTCTACAAAGTGAGTCTAGGACATCCAGGGCTACACAGAGAAACCCTGTCTCGAAACACAAAAACAAAAAAAAAAAACCACTATGTGGGTGCTAGGAACCAAACCCAGGTCCTGTGCAAAAAACAAAGGCTCTTAACCCGAGACATCTCTCCAGCCTGCAACTTCTAATCTTAAAGGTTCGCTCAAATGACTGTTCGAGCCCCAAGGTGTGAATATTATCGTAAGAGATTTCTAATCTGGAAGTATTCTGCTTATGGTTCTGACACCCTTTTATTCAAGTTGACAGGGAATAGGGGGCATCCTTTGAGCTTTTCATGGCTTCTGGCCTTCAGGCTGTTGTTATTCATAGTGGCTTTCTTGAGATATAATTTACTAATTCAGACTTACATTTTACCCATTCAAAAGAGTGGGCAGGACTGACGGTATATCTCAATGACCTGGCTGTAAGAGGCTTTGAGTCTGGTCCCAGCACTGGCATTTTAAAATGATATGTTGTCGGTATTGTGTATACAGTAACAAATCACAAGCTGTTACGCTTCTATGAGGACATGTTGGAGCCAATTCTACCTTCCAGGGATGAAATGCTTAAGGGTCTTAAGGCTTGTGTGCCAAATGCCTTTATCCACTGAGTATTCTTGTTTTGTTTTTTCTTGATTTTTTTATATTTATTTTTATTTTATGTACATTGATGTTTTGACTGCATGCATGTCTGTATGAGGGTGTCACATTCCCTGGAACAGGAATTATAGACAGTTGTGAGCTGCCATGTGGGTGTTGGGATTTGAACCCAGGTCCTCTGGAAGAGCAGCCAGTGAGTGCTCCTAACCGATAAGCTATTCAAACCCCCCCCCCCCGCTATTTTTTTTAAACAGTAGTAAAATGCATTTAACATCAATTTGACATTTAAGGCTAGGGATATAGCCCAATTGTTTGAGTACTTGGCTAGCATGCACAACATTCAAGGTTCAGCCCCTAGCACTACATAAAACTCTGTGTGGTTCTGTTTTCCAGCACTTGGAAGATAGAGGCAAAAGGATCAGAAGTTTATTATCTTTGGCTACATATTGAGGTAGAGGCCAGCTTAGATTAAATTAACTACTGCTTTAAAAAAAAAAAAAAGCAAACCGGGACTGGAGAGATGGGTCAGTGGTTAAGAGCACTGTCTGCTCTTCCAGAGGTCCAAAGTTCAATTCCCAGCAACCACATGGTGGCTCACAAACATCTATACTGGAATCTGATGCCCTCTTCTGTCATGCGAGTGTACATTCAGATAGAGCTCTCATATATGTAAACTAAATAAATAAATCTTAAAAAAAGAAAAAAGAAAGAGAACTTTAAAAAACCATTTTAGCATTTTTAAGTAGCATTTGGTACATTTACAACACTGCAATCATGATCACTGTTTTCTACAGCTGGGTTAGAAAGATGACTCATACTTTCTCTACCATCATGGAGAGCAGGGTTTGGATCCCAGCACCCACATTAAGAAGACAACTGACCCTCACTGACCTATCACCCCAGTTCCAAGAGAGGCAGGTAGAAGGATCACTGTCTAGCTCATTTTCAGCCTAGCTTAGAAAACTCAAGCTCCAAGTTTAGGGAGAGACATTACTTCGAAGAGTTAAGCAGAGAATGATTGTGGAGGACCCTGACACCCACTAGGCCTGGATAGGAGTGGGGACCAGCAGGTGTACATACAGTCATACATAGACACATACACACAAATAAATCTTTTTTTTTTAATTTGGTTTTTTGAGACAAAGTCTCATTATGTAACCTTGGCTGTCCATGAACTCACTTTGTAGACCAGATTGGCCTTGAGCTCATAGAGATCCTCCTGCCTCTGCCTTTGGAGGGCTAGGACTAAAGAGCAAAAAGTGGGGGGTGGTTTTCTTAACTGCTATCAACCATGCTCTGAGCAATGACTATGGCCAATCAAGTTCCAATGCTTTTGAACTGTTTCTATTGCCTAGACTTCAGTTTGTTTGCTTTTGCCCCATAAGGACGTGGTTACCATGAGAGGGTCACATTTGGCAGCTGCAGGGCAGTCACATTAGGGACTAGGCCAAGGTGGAGAACTGGAAACTGTGAAGAGTGGCTGAATAACTAGGCACATAGCTCAGTTAGCAGGGATTGCCTAGCATGCACAAAGCACCAGGCTCAAACCTTAACACAGCACAAACTGAACAGTGTCGCAAGTCTATAAACTAACCCTTGGGACGTACAAGTAGGAAGATCAGAAATTCAAGGTCATCCTCAGCTACATATGGAGTTGAAGGCCAGCCTGGGATACATGAGACACTGTCTCAAAGAACAAAATATCGGCAAGGCATGATGGTGCAAGCCTTATTCTCAACATTGTGGAGTCAGAGGCAGGCAGAACTCTATGACTTCTACACCAGCCTGGTCTACACAAGTTCCAAGCTAGCCAGGGCTACATAGTGAGACCCTGTTTAGAAAACAAAAATAGGCCGGGCGTGGTGGCGCACGCCTTTAATTCCAGTACTTGGGAGGCAGAAGCAGGCGGATCTCTGCGTGTTCAAGGCCAGCCTGGTTTACAAAGTAAGTCCAGGACAGCCAGGGCTGCACAGAGAAACCCTGTCTCAAAAAAAAAAAAAAAAAAAAAAAAAAAGAAAGAAAGAAAAGAAAAACAGTTGCTGAGGTGACATAGAATTATAGTCATTTATTACTTATGTATATATGTATACATATATATAAAATGATGGTGCTGGAACTTGAACCTTGGGCTTTGTACACAGTAAGCAAGCATTCTACCACTGAGCTACCTCCCTCCCTGTCCACTGTGTATGTATAAACCACCTTATGCTTATCCGTTCATTTGATGACAAACATTTATTGCAACTATGTTGCAGAGGACCTAGGTTCCATTCCCAGGACTATCTGACTTTCATGAATAATGCTATGTATGTACATTCACATACAAGTAAGCATTGGAGGGGTTTTTTTTAATTCTTTGGGGATATATAACTATGCTATGTCACAAAAGTAGCTGTTTTAATTTAAAGAAGCCATGGACTTTCTTCTAGCAGCTGTGCCATGATACATTCCTGCTTGAGGGTACTGACCCTCCTTAGCTTTGTCAATATTTATTTTATAGTTTTTCTGAGATAGTATTTCATTGATATTTCCCTAATACTAATGATACATAGCATCTTTTTGTGTACTTGTGGGCTAGCTAGCCTAGTGTTATTTGTTCAAATGACTACCCTTTCCCGAGTGAGCTATCCTGCCACTCTCATCAAGAATGAATTAATGACAAATGACCAAGCTTGTTTCTAAACTCTCACTTGTTGTCCTGTTCATCTCCATGTTTTTATGCCAGGACTATATTGCCCTATTTACTGAAGCATTATAGTAGTTTGAAAGTTGCAGATGGCTTAGCAGTTGAGAGTATTTGCTGGTTTTTCAGAGGACCAAAGGTTGATTCCTGGCACCCTCATCTGGCAGCTCACAACTGCCTGTAACTCCAACTTCAGGGGAGCCAAAGCCCTCTTTTGGCCTCTGTGGACACCTAAAAGAACATGTGCACACACAGAGACACATATAATAAATAATAAAATACATCTTTAAGATCCATCAAGTTGGCGGCTAGAGAGATGGCTCAGTGGTTAAGAGCACTGACTTCTTTTCCAAAGGACCCAAGTTCAAATCCCTGCACGCACATGGCAGTTCCCAGCTGTAATTGCCAGCTGTGGTGGTGCACACCTTTAATCCCAGCACTTGGGAGGCAGAGGCAGGTGGATTTCTGTGAATTCAAGGCCAGCCTGGTCTACAAAGTGAGTCCAGGTCAGTTGATTATACACAGAGAAACCCTGTCTTGAATAATCTAAAAAAAAAAAAAATCCATCAATTTGGGCAGTGTGAGTCCTCTGGGTGTGTAATGGAGGTTTAAGTTTCTTTGGAAACACAGTTGTGTTGAATGAATATGTAAGGGTTGAGGGAGTGCTTGATCGCCTGCTGAAAAAGAGACTCATAAAAGGGGCATGCAAAATCAGCCTAATGACTGGCACCTGTGGGGAGCACCTGGGACCATTTGTGGTCATGGTCAACAGTTGTACCTTGGGAGGAGGGCATAAGGTTGGCCAATGAGAAAACATCCTGCTGCATAGTTAGAGAGTGAGCTTATAAAAAGGAAGATTCAGAAACTAGGGAGGGCTTTTTTTCCTTGGCATTGCTTTGCATTGCTGCTTCACTTCAGAAGACTCTAGACAGTGTTTTGCCAAAGGCTGTGGCTGCTAAAGCTTGAGACTTGCTAAAGACTGTGACCTGGGTTGGGCGGAGCCCAAGTGAAGCCACCAAAAGGGCCAGCACCTGCTCAGAGACTTCGGTGCCAAGTGAGGGGGTGGCAACTGCTGGTGCCGGGGCCATGCAGATGGAAGAGGCCGAGATGCCAAGTAGGGGTGTGCCAATGGTCTGCACCTAGGCCAGTGGACAGCGAGAGACCACGGTGTGGATTGCTTGGCCACAGCCAGCTCCTAGGCCATGTGAGCACAGCACCTGCCCCAAGTGGCAAGTTCAGAAGGGCAGAAGAGGCAATGCTGTGCACTACCTTCCCTGAGGTTCAGCTAACTCAAATGGACAGGAAAGACTGGCCTCAAAGTGCGTGGGGTGCAGCAATTGCCATCTTGATAGCCAGGTGATCACTGGGCTGCTGCTGATTGCTGCGTTCCTTTTGGCATTGCCTGACAAGTTGACCCAAGGAAACACGCTTGAGAAGTATCCTTCCTTCTGTGCCTTGGGTTGGTGGGTTGGAAGGTATTTAGAATTATTTATTTATTTATTTATTTTGGTTTTTCGAGACAGGGTTTCTCTGAATATCTCTGGCTGTCCTGGACTCGCTTTGTAGACCAGGCTGGCCTCGAACTCACAAAGATCCGCCTGCCTCTGCCTCCCAAGTGCTGGGATTAAAGGCGTGCGCCACCACCACCCGGCTGGTATTTAGAATTATTAATAAATAGTTTAAAGGTACACCAACAAGTGTCATTTCACAGTACTGTTTGGTCCTTCCGGGTCTCTTGCATTTCCATGTGAGTTTTTGGGTCAGTTCACCGACTCTGCAAAGAAGCCAGCTTAGTTTTTACCAAAGACTGTGTTGGTGCATCAAATTAGAAACCATATTAGCTGCCTTTTCCTTGCTGTGGCAAAGTACCTCATGGCATGTGAGGAGAGACAGGATTCATTTGGTTCACAGTCTGAGAAGAAGTCTGTCATAGTGGGAAGGCATGGTGGCAGAGTGTGAAGCAGCTGATCTGTTCACACGTCTGCAGGCAGGAAGCAGAGGGATGCTGCTGCCCAGCTCACTTTCTCTTTGTTCCATCCAGGACCCCAGCCTATGGGATTGTACTGACCATCGTCAGAATTGGTCTCCCTCCTCAGTTAAACCTGCCTGGAGACATCTGTCTGGAAAATCTCCTAGATTGCTGTAAAATCCAGTAAATCAGGTTATTGAGACAGTTTAGTGGGAAGGTTAGAAATATGGCTCAGTGTTCGAGAGCACTTGGTGCTCTTGCTGAGGACCTGCATTTGATTCCCAGCACCCACATGGTGGTTCACAACCATCCATAACTCTAGTTCCAAAGGATTGGAAACCCTCTTCTGACTTCTGAGGGAACCAGGCATGTATGTGGTATACATACATGCAGGTAAACACTTATATATGTAAAATAAATAAATCTTAAAACACAGGCTTAGTGGATAGAGATGCCTGCTATCAAGCCTGAGGACAAGCCTGAAGTTCAATCCCCAGGATCCACATAATGGAACCAGAGGACTGACTCATGAGAGAACTGATTCCTGCAAGTTGTCCTCGGACCATATGAATGTTATGACATGCATACATTCACACACATATACACAAATAAATAAAATGTAATAAAATTTTGAAAAAAGTAAATAAAATCCAGCCAAAGACTGAGAAGGCACTCAGGAGGCGAAGACACTTGCTTCCAAGCCTGGACCTGCATTGGACCCTCAAAATCAATGTGGAGAAAGGAGAGAGCCGACAGCTATAAGTTATATGTGTGCACACACACATCACACATCACACACTAAATAATCAAAACCAAGTGAGAAAACTTTATTTTTAGGAGAAAAAAAAAGATATCCAATTTTTTTTCCAGAAAATACGTTAGTGGTAAGCTCCATACATTCTTTTTCAGGTTAAGGACACACTCTCTCCTTTCTTTGTTATTGATGTTTCTTTAATCATGAAGGAATACAATTTTAAAAAAAAGATTAATTTACTTTCAGCTGAGCACAGTCACATGTGCTTATATTACTAGCTACCAAGCTGAGGCTGATTGGGGTAACATAGTAAGACCTTCACTTCAAAAGGAAATTCCTTTCTCCTTCCTTCAAATGAAATTGTCGTAAGCTAGGAGTCGGTGCTACAGTCTCCCTCCTCTGACCCTGTCCCAGGAAGAAGCAGGGTGTGGGGATGAGCCATGGTAGATTTGTTCCTTCAGCCACACTTGTCCCTTGTCAACTCCTTTCTTACCACTCAGCAACTGTGCTCATTCACCCCAACACCTGTCTCCACCTCCTCACTCTTGAAAGAAGGCTTGCCTCTCAGATTATCTGGAAAATTCGATGGTAGAGGGTGTAGCACAGTTGGTAGAACACTTCCAAGCATGCATGAAACCCTGAGTTCAATCTGCTTAGATTCAGGAAGTAGGAGCAGGAGGATCAGAAGTTCAAGATCATCCCCAAGCTACAAAGTTAGTACAAGGCCAGCTTGGGACACTTGAGACCTTGTCTCAAAAAAGGGAAGAAAGCAGAGGAGGGCTGGAGAGGCGGATGACTCAGCGTGGAAAACTCTTGTTGCTCTTATGGATCTCTGTGAGTTTGAGGCCAGCCTGGTCTACAGAGTGATTTCCAAGACAGCCAGGGCTACACAGAGAAACCCTGTCTCAAAAAATCAAAACCAGCTGGGTGTGGTGGGCTTTGTCTTGAACAAAGAAACCCTGTCTTGAACCACCACCACCCCTCAAAAAAACAAACAAAAAATAAAAAGAAACTACTCATGCACATAAATAAACCTTATGAGAGAGAGAGAAGGAAGGAAGGAAGTTGAAGCCAATAAGAATGCTCTGACTTTCTGTTTTGACCCCCAGATCCTTACTTAAAAATAACTCCCCACATTGGCTCAAATTCAACCTCTATACTTTCCCTTCTACCCTAGCCTTTCATGTCTCTGTACATTGTTCTGTTGATCATATTATCTCTGCCCTGTAGTGAGAACTTTGGTTTCTTTAAAAACACAGAAATGTTATATGACTATGTTTTTATTTTAGTCCCAGGTGTGGGATATGGGGCTGCTTCAGATTGGCCACAGCTGCTGACTATGACTTGTCTCATGCTCTGGCAGGAAGTGACTTTGCCAGCTGAGGATAGTTTACATTTGGAATTCTGGAAACTCTTGAGAGGACCCTGAGAGGCTGCCCTAGCTACTGCTGCTTACTGGTTGTTGGTTGGAGATATCCTGATGACGAAAATCAAACTTGCCCCCAAGGAAGCTCTTAATTAGCAGGAGGTAGTCTAATGAGATTAACACCTCTTTCCCCTCTAACCTTTCTTTCCTATCTATTACTGGGGGCTTGGAAGGGTGGAGAAGGGCGGTAGGTAAAAGAACCTGAGAAAGTAGCCTGTTACACTGCGCATGCTCTCTCTCTCTCTCTCTCTCTCTCTCTCTCTCTCTCTCTCTCTCTC
>CAJQZJ010012579.1:5073136-5225233 GCA_907164525.1 Lophiomys imhausi
TTTTTTTTTTTTTTCGAGACAGGGTTTCTCTGTGTATCCTTGGCTGTCCTGGACTTACTTTGTAGACCAGGCTGGCCTCGAACTCACAAAGATCCACCTGCCTCTGCCTCCCAAGTGCTGGGATTAAAGGCGTGCGCCACCACCGCCCGGCCCCTCAGTTTTTTCAAGACAGGGTTTCTCTGTTCAGCAGAGCCTTGGCTGTCCTGGACTCACTTTGTAGACCAGACTGGCCTTGAACTCACAGAGATCTGCCTGCCTCTGCCTCCTGAGGGCTGGGGTTAAAGGCATGCGCCACCATGCCTGACTATCATCCTGCTCTCTTATAGAGCCCAGAACCATCAGCCCAGGAGGTCACCACCCACCTTGGGCTGGACCATCCCACATCAGTTACTAATTAAGAAAACACCTTAGAGATGGATCTTATGGAGGGATTTTCACAATTAGGGCTTCCCCCCTTTCAGATAACTCTAGTCTGTGTCAAACTGACATAAAACTCGGCAGCACAGCAAATAATCTGAAATCCGATTTTAACCCTATGCTATTTGATACTGTTCATTTCATTTTCCTTCTAGAAATACTACATTCTATGACAACTCAGAGACTTCTATGGATATAGAGAGAAATATAATTAGTGGAAAAAAGGAGATGTTGATGATGTCCCACGTTACAAGTGACGTGGCTCACTGCAGCACAGAGAGACCTGTGCAGCAGGGTTTGTAAATATAGTTTTATAACTTGTTTTCAGTTAACTAGCATGTGCACATATATGACTAGAAAAATACACATAACTATGGCTCTACATTAAAGATTTTAGTTTCTTACTTTGATTTATTTTTTAACTTTTGTATAGTGAGCATATTATTTATAACAATAATTTTAGAACTTTAATTATAGACTACAAACTGTTAAACACGACACACAATTTATCTCACTCTCAAAATGTTTTTAATTTAATTTTATTTTGAGTGTATGGCTATTTTGCCTGCATGCATGTGTATGCCTGGTGCCCACAGCAGCCAGAAGATGGTGTTGAATCATATACCTGGTAGTGAGCCATTGTATGCTGGGGACTGGGAGTTGAAACCATGTCCTCTGTAAAAGCAGCCCATGCTCTCAGCTGTTGAGCCATCTCTCCAGCCCTAATAGTCAATATTTTTATCTCTAATTCTTAATGAAGAAACTAACACTTAAAGTACGTAAGTAATTGCCCACATTCAGGTAAACTGTTTGTGCAGGAACTATTGAAGAATAACAATCAGGAGCCTGGTATGTTGATTTATGTAATCCCAGCACTCAGGAGGCTGAGGCAGGAGGATCAAGAGACCAGTCTAAACAACTTAGTGAGACCTAATCTCAACAAACAAACAGAAACTGAACAAATGGCTCAGCAGTTAAATACTTATTACTTTTCCAAAAACACAACTGCAATTCCCAACACCCACATGGCAGCTCACAACAGCCTGCTACTGCAGTCCCCGAGGATCTGATGCCTCCACAGCACCAGTCATGCTGTGCACGGACATGCATGCAGACAGACCACCCATACACACAAAAGCTAATAAACTAACAAATAAATAAAGCAAAAGGGAGATGGCTTAGTTAGTAAAGTGCTTGCCTTACAACCAAGGGGGTCCGGGGGTTCAACTCTCAAAACCTATATATGTTAAAAGTGGGGTGTGCTTGAACCCCCACTGCTGAGGAGGTGCAGACAGGTGGATCCCTGAGGCTTACTGACCACCTTGTCTAGCATGCTCAGCCAATTCTATGCCAGTATAAAACCTGTAAAAGGCAGATGGTACCTGAGGAATGACACCAGAGGTGGTCCTCTGTCACACACACGCATGCAAATAAGCAAGCATGCATACACATACAGGAACAACAGTCAAGAATTATTTTTCTCCTATCAATTTGACAGATTAAGAATTCTCAGGGCTAGAGAAAAGAGAAACCAAACAAATTCTGCTTGAAAATGCCATAATGTAACTCTTTCTTTGTATGCTAATAAAAATGTAAAAAAGATAATAGAATAATACCCAGTGCTAGCCGTTCACTTTTGTCCCCTGTTCAGGAAACCAAGACTGGGGAATCACTTGAGCCCCGGAGGTTGAGAGAAAACTGTGGGCAACATAATGAGATGAAAGGAAAAGCAGGGGCTGAAGAGAAAGGAAGGAAAAAGAAAAGAAAACCTCCGTGTTCTCGAAGTTTGATAAAAATAGCATGGCCTTGAGCAGGCTGCTCAATCTTGAATATCTGTGTCATCTTAGAAAGCATGTAATCCAACCACTCCCTGATAATCAAGTGACAAGCAGTGAAAAGGTGAGAACCCAGATGTCCAATAATGAGAAAACTGCCACAATGATAATAAACATGTACATTCCTGTTTAATGAAGCCATTAGCAATCATATTTCAAACAATACTGAGGGAAATGGCTCCTCTGTCTCCTCTGAACTGTATGCTCGAATTTCCAGTTATCATCTCAACATCTCTCCTCTTGGCTAGCACAATCATCCAAAATGAAGATTAAAAAACCAAAGTAATAGCCAGGTGTGGTGGTGCACGCCTTTAATCCCAGCACTTGTGAGTTCGAGGCCAGCCTGGTCTACAAAGCAAGTCCAGGACAGCCAGAGCTATTGCACAGAGAAACCCTGTCTCGAAAAACCAAAAAAAAAAAAAAAAACCACAAAAAAAACCAAACAAACAAAAAACCCAAAGTAATAAGCAACTGACCAGAAGCAAATTCATTTGCTATGCCCCCCTTCATCATACCTGGTTCTCCACCAATGGTCACTACCTCAGTGAGAAAGCACCCTTCCTTCTCCCTCCCTGTCTTTCCTCTGCTTCCCTTCCAATCTATCTGTGAAGCATGTTGGTACCACTTCCCAATTTCATCTCCAGCCTGACCACTCCCCATCATTCCTACTGGGCCTGTCTACTACTTGGGACTATTGCAACCATCTCCTAAAGGGTTGACACCCAGAAAACATTCCTTTTCCCTACTACCCAAGTCAATTCTTTCTGAAACAGCCAGAGTAATGTCCAAACATTTCTCCACTCTGATTAAACCTTGCCCCTATTTAAACCTCTCCAATGGTTTCTTTTACTGTTTGGATAAAATAAATATGCCCAGGAGTTCTGTGTAGTCAGAACGTCTTTCCTCCCCTGCCTCGTAATGTGGGCACCGAGTCAGCTTTAATAACTTGCCACTGTCCTCCCCACCCATCCACACCCTCACTAAGCCAATATCCTTAAAAGTTAGTCAAACATTTGTCTTAAAGCAGGTGGACAGAATTTTCTTTTAGAATCGGATTCATTTACCAGTTCACTTCCTCTAGGCAAGGCAGAGTCAACATTCTAAAGGAAAAAAAAAAATTAAGTTCTGGAGACTGAACCCAGTGCCTCTCTCATGTCAGGCAAGCAGCACTCTACCACTGAGCTATGTAGTCCAGTTCCTGAAATAATCTGGTAGACTTCTCACATCTCTGTGATTTTTATCCCCTCTTCAATAACACAAGAAGAGGGGAGTGGGAGAAAGCGGGGAGAGAAGTGCTGAGGAGCATATTAAGGAGATTTTTATTCGGGTAACAATGCACTTGTTTCTGAAACTGTATCTGTGCCATGTACTGTTTCTGGACATTTTGAAGCTTTTCAGCCTTGCAGACTGCAGATCATATACTATTCCATCCAGGTGTCTCACTGAGCGTTACTTTTCCTGTGGCTATCGTCCTTTTTTGGCTGACCCAGTTTACAGTTTAACCAGAGTTAGCTGACACATTTTCTATTGCATAAAACTTTATGTTCTGGGTAATTCCCTGATCGTTTAGTTCTCGTCTGGCTTTGTTCCAGCCTCCTTTTCTCCCATTGTCCTTGTTATCCAAGAAGCCTGCTCTTTAGGCTCACACTAACCAGGTTCACAACTGCACGTACATGCTGGTCATTCAGCTGGAAGCCCCTTCCTTCTCTCCTTCCATTTTTCTCCCAGGAATATCTACAATCTTTGGTCCTCAGTTCTGTGGTTCATTACACAACTGATACACACTTTTCATGTTTTCTTAGCAACTCTTGGAATACATTCTATTTGTTATTTGTCTTGATGTCATTGACAACTACTTGACAAAAATAAAGGCAGAGTTTCTCTTACAGTTCCAGGGAAGCCACAGTCCATCATGGCAAGGACAAAAGGCAGGGCTGGCTCTCCCACACTCCCTCCCTCAGGGCTGGCTCACCCACAACCCCCACATCCAGGGCTAGTTGTGTGTGCTGCCCAGTGTTCTTAACCACTGCACCATCTCTGCACCCCCTAAAAGAATTTTTGTTTTGTTTTTCCAAGACAGCGTTTCTCTGTGTAGCTCTGGTTATCCTCGAACTCGCTTTGTAGGTCATGATGGCCTTGAACTCACAAAGATTCACTTGGCCCTGCCTCCCCAGTGCTGATATTAAAGGGAAGCCCCATCACCACCCGGCTGCCTAAAAGAATATTTTAAGGTATATTTCTTTTAAAATTCTGGTTTTTTGTTTGAATGATTAAGAATGTATTGCTTGAGCCAAATGTGATGGTGCATGTCTTTTTTTTTTTTTTTTTTTTTTTTTTTTTTTTTTTTTTTTTTTTTTTTGTTTTTCGAGACAGGGTTTCTCTGTGTAGCCCTGGCTGTCCTGGACTCACTTTGTAGACCAGGCTGGCCTCGAACTCGCAAAGATCCACCTGCCTCTGCCTCCCAAGTGCTGGGATTAAAGGTGTGCGCCACCACTGCCCGGCCAATGGTGCATGTCTTTAATGCCAGAAATAGGGAGAAAAAGGCAGATGGATTATTGTGAGTTCAAGGGCAGCCTGATTTATAGAGTGAGTTCCAGGACAGCCAGGCTGTTAAACAGAGAAACCTTGTCTCACAAAGTATATATATAGTGCTGGGGTGAGTGAGGCAGAGAGCTTCTCTAGTGTGCACAAAGTCAAGGGTTTAATCCACATACCTTTTAAGGTATACAAGCCTGTAATACAGTAGGAGGATCAAAAGTTCAAGGTCTTCTTCTGAGCCTAAGAGACCTTATATCCTGGACTAGAGAGATGGCTCCGCAGTTAGGAGCACTGGCTGCTCTCCCACAGGGCGAGTTTAATTCCCAATACCCATGTAGATAGCTTAAAACCACTTGAAGCTCTTGCTCTAGGGGATCCAATGTCCTTGTCTAGCTTCCAAGAGCACCCGCACACAGGTGGTCCACACACACACACACACACAAATAAATCTTTGATATCTTATGCCTTAAATAAAAATCCTGAGAGGGCAGGTCTCTGATGTGGTTTAAGACTAGATAGCTAGAGTCTCATAGTTAAATTTTGAGTTGTTTAGGAATTAAGAGGGTATTCTGGATCTAAGAAGATGTTTTTAAAATTGTGATGCAAGTTAGTATGGAAGCTGAGTTGGATATAGAACTTTAAACTCATGGAGATGGATAGTAGAATGTTAAGGTCAGGTGCCAAATATGTATGAACTGGACATTGGGAATATATGCTAAGCCCTATAACTCTCATAATCGTGGCCTAATTATTTCTGTTGTTTTGTATTGTATTTGTTGTTATAAGAGAAAAAGCCATTTGTTGGACTGAAAGGGGGAGCTGTTGGGGGGAAAAAGATATACCTTAAACTTAAAAAAAAAAAAGGAAGTGGATGGAGTGGTTGAGGGGGAAGAGGATGGGAGGGTGGGACTGGAGGGGGGAAGTAGGGAGGGGATTGCGATTGAGATGTAACTTGAATAAAAAATAAATTAAAAATTAAAAAAATCCTGAGAGGGACGTGGTGAGAAACCTGTAATCCCAAGCACTCAGGAGGCAAGAGCTTGAGGCTAGCCTGTCCACACAGCAATATGGTCTCAAACCAGAACAATTCAGAAAAAAATAAATAACAGAACAAAACAAAACAAAAACAAACAAACAAAAAAAAAACTGGTAAATCCGGAGGGCCCTAAGTACCTCCAAGAAAGGTATTAGCACCAGGAACAAAAGTAATGAAGTGTGTTTGTTTCCAGACGGAAAAGTCCGGAACAGAGTACAATTTTGTGTAAAGTGAGAAAAGCACCGCCAGGAACGGAGAGGTTAGAAACACGAGCAGAGGATATGGCGAAGAGGCGCCCGGCCCAGCGGCCCCACTTCATAAGCCGCGAGAAGTGACGCAACACTGCCGGTCTGAACAGTTTCCAAAGTACAAGGACAAATGAACAGGAAAAGAGACTGTTGAGGGCACCACAGTGCTGAGAAAAAGAGAGGAAGAGAGCCGGACTTGACTTCCGGCACACAACCAGAATACACACGCGCTAACAGCGGGCACCCGCCTTTGGGGCGGGGCTTCGCCGGAAGAGAAAATCAGCCCGCCGGAAAGGGAGGAGCCGCGAGCTCGAAATCCCTTGCGCCTCTCTCACGTCAGCAGTTGAGGGCGGAAGCGTAGACTGCAGGATGCGGTTCCTGGTTGCGTTGCTCCTGCTGAGTGTTGCAGTGGCGCGTAAGGCCCCCCATCCCATCTCACTTTCTCCCGTAGGTTTCCCGGTCTTCACCTTGACGGTTCGCCACGGAAGCTTGGTGTCTTCCTTGCCTGAAACGACCCTCCTCTGGCCATCTCCACCCTTCTCCCATTAGGCCCTCACCGTTGAGCTCTTCCAGCTCTGAGAAGTCAAGCCCCCTTCTGTTCTTCCGTCGACTTACTGTTTTTTCTGTTTCAGAAGCTCTGCCACCCGCTTCTAATGAAGACACCGTCTCAAGTAAAGAAAATTCTCCCACAGAAAAAGGCTCCAACCAAGCCCCCACGTCCCTCCCTCTTAAGAAGGCAACGTCTTCTGAACAGAAAGAGCCTAGCGGGACAACAGGTCAGAGGCTTCAGTCCACTGCAGTCGTTTTGGACAAGCCGATAGGGACGACTGCGGCAGCAGCTTCCCGATCAACGGAATCTGGACAGCAGACCCGCACAGCAGATCTCAAGTTGATTGATCCCAAAAAGCAGCCCGTTACAGCAGATACCAAGTTAACGGAAACTTCACAGCAGCTTCCGCCAGTCGACCCCAATCAGGAGAAGTCAGGGCAGAAGACCACAATAGATTCAGACAAGTCCACAAAAGATGATTCTGACAAGCCCACAAAAGTCGAATCTAACAAGCCCACAAAAGATGATTCAGTCAAGCCCATCTCCAAATCCTCCTCAGATAAGGAAACCCCCAAAATTGACAAAATACAGCTAGATAACAAAGAACCAAAACCAACTTCCAAAGCTGAATCTGGGGAGAGACCAGCAGGGGATTCTGGCTTCTCTTTAAAGCCGGAAGGAGGAGATAAGTCTACGGAGCCTACTGAAGACGCGGAAACCAAGGATGTTGAAGAGGGTGATACAGATCCAGAAGAGGGCTCACCACTTGAAGAAGAGAATGAAAAGGTGTTGGGCCCTTCCTCCAGTGAGAACCAAGAGGGTACACTTACAGATTCTACGAATGATGAGGATGACTCTTATAAGGACAATTCTGGAAGCATGAGTGCCGAGAGCAGCCACTTCTTTGCCTACCTGGTGACTGCAGCTGTTCTTGTTGCTGTCCTCTATATTGCTTATCACAACAAACGGAAGGTAAGAGGGGACTGGAATTTCCCGAACCCTGAGTGCTTCGAGCATGGGCAGCTATCGGTCACCCAATTTGCCTGTGAACTGAGGATTTTAAGATCCACTTTAGTTTTCTCCTCATGCCCTGGTAGGGCTTACAAAACTCTGAAGTTTTGTAAATCATGTGCTTTCATCATGTGATCTGTTTCCTCTGAGCTCTGCTAGAAAGTGCCAAGTTGGACAGGAATTAGGACCTGACCTAATTGAGACTCTCCTCTCACAAGCTGGAACTCAGATCATTCACAGCCTCTGGACCTGAGTTCTTGACATGTAGACTGCTTTCCTTTTTCCCATGCTAGCTTCTATTCCAACTGTCTTCCCTCTGGAGGCAGGGGGAATATTTTCAGTTACATAGTCTCTAATACAAGTAGCTCAAAACCCAAGGATGGTTCTTCTGCAACCAACAAGAGTTAGAAACAAACCTAGAAATTGCATAAAGGTACACATCTTTGGGGTTAAAGTGGCACCCATGTCCTTTAGAAACAAGTCTGATGACAAAATGATTGTATTTCCTAATGAGTCATGAGATTTAGAAGGTAATTTCAGTAACTTGATGTATTGGAGAGTTCAATTTGTTTTTTTTTAAACATTCATTTATTTATCATGTATACAGTATTTGCTCTACATATATGCCCGGGCAAGAGATCTGAATCTAGATGGTTGTGAGCCACCATGTGGTTGCTGGGAATTGAACTCAGGACCTTTGGAAGAACAGCCAGTGCTCTTAACCTCTGAGCCATCTCTCCAGCCCAGAGAGTTCAATTTGTAATGGCCATTGGGCACATGGCTGTAAAGAATAAGGGAAGAATGCACATCCTCTGTTCTACATCTAAAATGTTCATGAGAGCAGTAAATCAGAGTAAAATTGTTGAAACAATGTGTGGGAGCAAAGTATGTATTTGTAGATAGGAAACAACCAGTAATTCTAATCTTTTTCTTTTCCTTAAAGACCTGACCTAGAACTTTCTGTCAAGAACTTTGTCTCTATCCCCACAATTAAATCATACAGATTTCCACAGGTTACTGCCTCCATCTTTTGTTCCCAATTAAGTAGTATAAAGGATTTTGTTGTAACTAAGCTCCCTTTAAAATCTTTACAGTTTTCTTACTTTTGTGGTGTTGGAAGTTGAACTCAAGTTACATGCATGCTACACAATTGTTCTACTACAGTGCTCTATTGCATGCTTGATACAGCATCTGCCTAGTATGCACAAGGCCCTTTGAACTTACAGTGCTGAAAAGAATGTGTGTGTGTGTGTGTGTGTGTGTGTGTGTGTGTGTGTGTGTGTGTGTAAAATTTAAATAGGCCTCTTTGTGGATCTAGGTAACTGCCTCAGATTTCAGGAACTGAAGTACATCATTACAGAGCCAAATGTTAATCTGTTTTCTTTTTCCTTCCCTCAGATTATTGCCTTTGCCCTAGAAGGAAAAAGATCCAAAGTCACTCGGAGGCCAAAGGCCAGTGACTACCAACGTTTAAACCTAAAGGTAAGGAAGGAGAAGCCAGCTCTAGGAGAAATCTGCAACCTCAGGTGGGCCAATTCTGGGGATGCTGCTCCTTAGCCTTTGAAAACTGCAAATAGGACCATCCATACACTGTACATGTATCTACAAAGTTAGAGAAAGAAGAGACCTTTCAATACTTTCACATTTCACAGATAAACATATCTGCCTGGAAATGTGATTTTGTTTGTTTGTTTTCTTCCTAAGTTTCCAATCAAAGGCAAAACCAGCACCTGATAGTTATTCCACACACTTTTAAATACTTCTTGCACTATTTCAGTTCTTGACACACGAACATTGTGATAAAAAGCCAAATCTGATTCATTATGTATGGGATAGAGCCTATGTGTCCTCATTTTGTGGGATCTCCAAATGCTGCTGGACCACACTTTGGGCAGAAAAGTCCTAGATCACAATTCCTTCAAAGCAGATGAGCCCCGAAGCACATAGGCCTCAAGTAAACCCACAGATCAGCCTGCAGGCTCTTCCTCCTGATCATGGCCAGTCTGCCTCTGCCAGGGAGAAGAGCCTTCCTTCCATCCCACAGTAGCAGGAGGTGAGAAAGGTTCTCCCCACAGGTAACTGTATAGTCATATTAGGTGGACTACAACACCTGCCTTGTACTCTTAAGCAACGGGAGGGACATTGGCAAAGAATAGTTGGTGACCCAGATAGGAATGGTTCCTAGACTTCCTACAGGGAACAGCTCACCTGTACAATTCACAGCACTGTAGAACAAGCCAACTCAGCTCAGAACATCTGTCATAAATAGGTCAGCTTCAGTTAGCTCTAGCCTGCTACTTTCCTGGATAATTGACTTTAAGGATTTTTTTTTCCTCCTTAATTTTATTTTAGTTGGAAAGAAAGTAATACATATAAAAATTATTCAGAATAATATAGGAGAGTATAAAGTTGAAGCCAGTAATTCTGTCTACCCATCATTAAATGTGGCTTTATTTAGGATGTGTTTCTTTATTAGCAGGTAATAGTTACACATGGTGAATTTTATGTTTTCATATGTATATACATGAAGTATATGTATATAGTAATATTCACCACCACCTCCATTATCCGTTCTTGTCCCTCTCTACTATTTAAAACATTTTTCAAGTTTATTTATTTTGTTTTATGTAAGTGTTCTGCCTGCATGTATGTATGTGTACCACATATGTGCCAGGTGCCAGAAGAGGTCATTGGATCCCCTGGAACTGAAGTTAAGGATAGCTGTGAACCATCATGTAGGTGCTGGGAAACAAACCCCACTCGTTTGCAAGAGCAGCATGTGCTCTTAAGTGCTTAGCCATCTCTCCAGCATACTTTTTTTTTCAAATGACCCAATGAGTTTCACTAGGAATTGTTAACAAGAACATGAGCATCTTAGCAGTGGCTACCCCATTGAAGAAAATACCTCTTACTCTCCTGTCAACCATTAATTTTTTTTGAGACAGTATCTCACTGTAGCTTAGGACTCATGATGTAATCTATGCTGGCCTGAAATTCATAATCCTTCTGCCTCAGCCTCCTGAGTGCTGGTATTGCAAGTATGATACATTAGCTAAATGTCTGACTTTCTAGTACATATTTTATTTCCAATTGACTTTAATTAACTGTCGTTTCGTGGTGGTGGATGAGTTTGTCTTAATTCTGAGATTTCACCTGAACCTATTTCAGAGGAGATTGGGCAAGTTCAGGGTGGTATGGCCGTAGATGGGTAACCTATTTCAAAATACCAACACTAATATATTTCTCTGAAAACAATGAATGTTATCAACAGAATGTGTTGCTCTCATTACAGCTTTGATGATTTTTTGGCTGCAAGAACCTTGTTCTCCCTGCTGATTTTTTTCTGAATCAAGAGAAATGAAAAGACTGTGACCTCCTCTAGGGTTTGGTGGCAAATCTGGGCTGGCAGAGACGGAATTGCTTCAGGTTTTGCACCTGCACTTTGGTGACATTGTACTCTGGTGATGTTTTATTTACTTTTGTGTTCCCTTTTTGCTGGTGTATTCCACCATCTTTCTTCCTTGGAGTACAAGTGGAGGGAGCACGTGGAAACATGGCTGTGACCAAAGGAAGAACCCACCGTAGGCAGGCCACATGATGGACCATCCTCCTACAGCCTCTTTATCTTTGCAACTCTAGTAGGAAACTGCAGAGAGGTGTTCTCTAGACAAGATGTAGAAGGTGGTGGTGGTGGTGGTGGGATGCTGATGGGCAGAGAGGGGTTTGAACACTTATTCTCTACAGATGCCTCAGCTGCAAATCAGAATAAGCAAGTTTAGATAGTTAAAGTCTGGCCCATCTCACAGTTTGTATATTTTTCTGAAAGTTTACACTCTTTGGTTGTTCTAGCATAAAAGGAAACTCAGGATTTCTGAAGGTAAAAATCACTGTTCCATGGGATTTTTTTTTTTTTTTTTAATTGAACCCAGTGTGTTCTTGCATAGTCACCCTAATAGGAAGTCATTGGAAAGGGGCAGGTTTATGCTTTCTGGAAGAAAACACATAGGAGGGATTTGGTCTGCAAGAAAGAGGTTTCCCACAAACTCAGTTTTGCCTTTATTGCCGACAGTAGATAGATACTTAGGAACTAACTGTGCTCTCCACACTTTTCCTTGCTCTGTTTAATACTGTTCTCATCCAAGATACCAAGGGAATGTGAAAGTCTTTTCTGTGATGTCTGGTCATCAAGCTGTAAGAAACCAAGTAGGATAACTGAGGATGTCTTGGATTATGCTGTGTCTGAAGTTTTATTCCACATGGTCATGCCTAAAGAGAGAAGAGTCAGCTAATCTCAGGAATGTGGGAAGAATAGAAGGAGGGAAATATGAGTCCTGTACTGTTGGAGAAATGAGTCTGAAGAAGAAATGGTCTTGGAGCTCTTTCCCTGTGCTGACTGCAGCATGTACTTGAAGTTTAAGTTTGTGTTCTTGGCAGATGGCATTCTGGAAATATGATCATTGCTACCATTCTCTCAGCTGTGCAGTCTTCTGTTAACTTTTTTCCAAACTGAGGAAGTCTTTCTTAGTCTCCTTCAGCTTCCTCTAATATACCTCCCCAGCTCCCATTTCCATTTTCTCTTCCTCTTTAGACCTGTTTGTGTGCCTCTGCATGAGCACCTACCTTCCCTCCAGCCTGTATGCGTGCCCATACCTATCCTGTTCTACTTGGTGTGGCTTCCATTCCTTGCCTCCTCTTCCTGACATTTATAGCCTTACCATGGTCTGTTTTCCTCCTGTTTCTCAAGATTACTTTGTTAACATCCCCAAATTCAACAGCTCATTTTCACAGCTTGTTCTTAACACTTGGTAATAATGGGCCTGAGGGGTCCATGCATGCAGACATTCTGGGTGTCTCTCGCAAGTTGTCCTTTATCTTATCTTGTGGCAGGGGAAGAGGGTGCCTAGGTCTCTGTTACTTTGACTGTCTCTTTATCCTCTTCATGACTCATCTTTATCTTTGGCCTCCTTCCCAAGAACCCAGTTCTGGTATATTCTGAATAACTCAGAGATTCTCCCTTGTACCTGTCAAGTTCCTCTATCTATCCTTCAGTCTCTTTAATTATCAGAAAACTCTACACTGCAAATAATTAACATTTTTCTCATCACAGAAGTCCCACTTTTTCTTTTAAAGAAATTCTATCTATGTATACTCTCCATTAATTTTCAGGAAGCACCCGAGTTGGTTCTCCTGACCTTATCAGTTTTAGAAACATTGATCATTCCAGAATGTGCCTGGTCTGAAGTTGTCTTGTAGACGACAGGTTCCTTCTGGCTTCACTGCCCAGCACTCCCTCTCTGCCCTCATCATGTCACCTGAGTTCCAACTCCTCGTGGTTGCTGTATGGTTAGGCTGAGTTCCAACTCCTCGTGGTTGCTGTATGGTTAGGCTTTCCCCCTCCTTTCAGCTTGCCCAGGTCTTTGTGTTTTGAAGGACTCAACTCACACGCTTATGTTCCTTCCTAGCTTCACACACTTGATTGGCTTTTTGCATTCCACAATGGAAACTCTTAATATCTCTCTCACCTTGGAACTTCAGTGTAACATAGTTCTGATGTTGCTGTGATCTCCCCAAGAAAACTAAGCCCTGAGATAAGACAGCCATTGACATTGCCAATGAGACCTCAGGGGTCAAATTTTTTGTTGGAGGTGTAACTGAAACTGCGGCTCACACAGCTCTTTCTGGCTACTGCTTGATATGACCTTATACTTGTTGACTTTTGCTCTTGAAGGGCAAGAAGAAAGGTTGATTTTTCAGGAACCAAGATTGACAGTGAGTGGACAGACATATTTGAAATATTGCCAGAGTCTATAAAGCCTCCCCCTTTGGGCTGCTGACAGAAGTTTCTTGTGCTAACAGTATAGTGGAATTTGTTTCACTTGAGACATTGCACTGAAGGAGATGGCTCCCACCAAAGAAAAGTCATTTTCAGGATTGTTTTTTTGAAGGTAGAATACTTGAAGCATATTTTCCTAGAGAGTGTGTGAATGGTGATGGCCCAGCTGAGGTGTCTACACCAGGGCTGGGCTGGCATGCAGGAAGCACATGAAGCCTCAAGTAGCACTCCTATAGACTATTCTGAGCTGGCTGTCCTGCTCAGCTTTTGGCTGAAGGGCAATTTCTTTTTTTTTTTTTTTTTTTTTTTTTTTTGGTTTTTCGAGACAGGGTTTCTCTGTATAACAGCTCTGGCTGTCCTAGACTCACTTTGTAGACCAGGCTGGCCTCGAACTCACAGAGATCCGCCTACCTCTGCCTCCCAAGTGCTGGGATTAAAGGCGTGCACCACCAACGCCCGGCTTGAAGGGCAATTTCTTAAGGGGAACGTGCTAGAGTTATAATTGTTAATAGTTCGTTTTTCAATATGGATTATAGAAGCCAGTTCTAGAGCAAACAACTAAACATGGTAATGTGTTTCTCTAGAGACAGAGCTCTGTACTCTTCAGAATTCCCCTGGTAGTGATGCTTTCTTCTTTCTTCTCCAGTGCATGGTGTGCTGTGCACATGTCCTGAGCCATTCCAACAAAGAGAAGGGTGTGCCTAGCCCCAGGCCCTGTGAGACAGTTTTCTCAAAACTCCTGCTAGGAAGTTTCAGTTTGGCATTGCCTTAAGAAAGCTGTGAAGAGTTGGGCATGGTGATGCATGTCTTTAATCCCATCACTCAGCAGACAGAGGCAGGAGGATCTCTTGAGTGTGAGACTAGCCTGGTCTAGAATAGCAAGTTCCAGGCAGTCAAAGTTACATGGTGAGAGCCTTTCTCAAAAAACTAAAGAGAGCTGTAAAAAGACGTTGAAATTTAATCTAACTACATCAGAATGACTAAGTTTGTTTTGTTCCCTGCTCAGATGTGACTCTTAAGTATTTTAGCTTAGAAAATCTGTAGTTTGGACCTCAGCTTGCATTGCATAGCAAACTACCCATGAAGTTGGCCTCCTCACACTGTGATAGGAATTTAATTCAGACTCCCATGTTAAGTAAATGACTGAATGTTGAAATTTTGCTTCTCTTGTTTACCCAATTAGTAGGTTGCCACTGTTAGCCACGTTTTGTATTTCCACCTTTTTTGTAACTTAACTCTAATGGCTTAATTTTATTTTTTTAAAGCTTACTGAGGTGTATAATAAGTATTTTTAGTATATTTTAATGAGCATCTGTAAATGGCATCTCAGTGTAGTTTCATGTCATTATTGAACAAAAATCAAAATAAATTTCAGATATGAAAGCACTGAAACATGTATTAATACTATATTTAAATGGACTAAAATTGGCATCTGTTTAACATAAGTGAAAGGTTTTTAACTTTTATACACCTTCCCATTAGCCATATAGGTTGAGCATCCCTATTCTGAAAATCCAAATGTTCTGAAATCCAAAGCAAGTGTTTTAAATAACAACATGAACTCATGTGACAGGTCATAGAATGCTCACAGGTTTTCAAAATATTACATAAGATGTTATACCTGGTCTATGAAACAGATGAATTTGTGGTTTAGTCCTGGGTCCCTTCCTCAAGTTATCTCATATGTATGCAAATACTACAAAATCTGAAGGAATTCTGATTCCAAATATTTTGGAAAACAGTACTCAGATGTTTTTGTTTTTTCAAGACAGGATTTTTCTGTATAATAGAGCCCTGTCTGTCCTGGACTTGTTTTGTAGACCAACCTGTCCTGGAACTCAGAGATTTGCCTGCCTCTGCCTACCAAGTGATGGGATTAAAGGCGTGCACCACACTCAAGTTTTAATATGTGCCAGCAACTACAAATGCCATCCCTAGGCTCTATGCACATTGGGCTTCCTGTATTCCCACCCAACATCTCCATTCCCATCCCCTCCCTGCCAGACTGGCCATTCTCTAGTCAGGATCTCAGCTGGCTGGTGTATGGGACACTTTGTTGGCAGTGGTATCTTTTGGTGTGTCCTTGACTTGGAATGCTCCTTCAGCCAGCTTCTATCAGATGATAAAGCTTAAGGCTGAGGGTTTCTTGGCTCTGGCACTGAAAGAGTTGCTACCCCAATCCCACACTTAGTCATCCTTCCCCTTGACAGTACAGAGCAGCACAAACTAGCATGGGTAAGAGCAAAAAGCTGCAGGGCAAGCCTACTGCAATAGCCAACACCCTCCGGGGTTCTGTGTCCCTGACCTTGCTTGGGTTTGGGTGTGGGTGGAGTGGGAGCACCCTTCATCATGAGACATCAAGGCTGCAGCCACACTGGGCCTTAAGTAGAAGTGTAAAGTGAAGAACTCTTGCTGTACAGCAGTTATCAGAAACAAAGCGGTTGTGGTTTATGTGTGCAAGGCATTACTGTAGGAAGACACCATGAGAAGTTGAGGGGTGCCATTCCTCTAGCTTATCTCTGAAGGGACTACTTCTTCTTCTTCTGTGCCCGGACCTTTGAGCCCAGAGCCTGGAGATCTAAGTACAAGTTCCGTTTCAGGATGGCGCTGCTGCACAGCAAGGCCCCTTGCAGGGCCCCCATCAGCCCACAGGTGAAGATATCTTGGCCTAGAAGGCAAAAGCAGTGGCCCATGAATGTCTACCCACATGAGGATGGGAGAGCAAGGGTTTTTGTGTTCATCCCTTCATATCAAGCTACCCAAAGAGAGACAGCTTCAGATAGAACCCAGGACTATAGTCAGCCAAGGCAGCCCAGATCCTGGTACGGCCCTGAGGCTGGGAACAAAAGACTGTGCCAGCGAAACCCAGATTCTGGCAAACTGAGGAAGTGTACCTGTCAGGTAGAGGTTGGGGATGGGAGTCTGGGCTCTTATGGAAGCCATTGTATGAGGATGCAGGCGTCCCAGGTCATGGTCAGCCCCATACGTAGCTCCTCGGGGAGCAGCCAGATAGTACTGGCAGGTCAGTGGGGATCCTCCAGTCACACTCTCCACCTGAAGGGGCATAAGCGCAAGAGAAGGGTGAGCAAGGGAATCTGCAAGGGTCTGACCCTTCCCTGGGACTCTGCCACTTCAGGCTTTATCCCTGTACCCAAGAAAAGACAAAACAATTAAGGGGTATGTCATTGCCTCCAGCCCTATGTATGCCAGTCCTTACCTTGCCCTCCAGCTGTGGGAACAGTTTCATGACCACTGACATACTGGCTTCCAGGAAGGCGTTCTTGAGGGCCTCATAGTCAATACCCCGCTTGCCCTTTGGCTCCTCCTGCCACTCCTCAAACCACTCAAAGGCCATGGGTACCAGCACAATCATTGTGGATCTGTCTGCAGATATAAGGCCATTTAACTGCTGCTTGGCCCTGCCTTGCCCCACACCCAACCTTCCTCAACCTTGAACCCTACCTGGGAATCGGTCCTCCCAGGTTGGATCCTTGATTGATGGGGAGGCAATAAAAAGAAGGGGAATGTGTTCTGGAGCCTTTTCCTTGGGCATAGAGACGTAGCGCTCCATCCTGTGGATGAAGGGGGTGTGACTGCCAATTTCTAGGCTTTCTTCCTCAAAGCCACCAGCAACACCAAAAGATTCATCCAAGAACTTCCCACAGGGAAGAAACAGAGGCACAGTTTTGGTGTAGGAAGCCTTTCTAATTTGTCCATTGGGGAGTGCACCTCCTCCCTCAACACACATCCTACTTATTCCTTGAACCATGTCAAGGGTAGAACCAGGCTCTTGTGGGTTGAGGCCCAGTATATTAGTCTTCCCCACCCCCTCACATCTTACGCTTTGTCCATGTCTATGTCAAAATAAACATAGTAGTTGGTGGACTGAAGCTTCAGGTCTTCCTTGGTGCCCTTCAGGCAGATGAAAACTGAGAGCATGCTCATGCCAGGCCGTACCATCGCCAGCTGCTTCTTCACATCTGCAGAGAGCCAGTGTGGACCGCCTTGCAGGAGCTGTGGTCAAACTACCACTCCCTACCAGTACAGCCTCAGGGTGCTCACTTTTCTGATGTGCATCCTGAGCCTCAACTGCCAGCCGGGATAGAGACCTGGCCATTTTTACAGTATTTCTATAGAATCCCAGCAGGGATCTCCTCTTCTGTCTCCTGACTGTCATACATAGTCTCAGACTCTTTCCAACTCTACCATGTCTTCTCCGTGCACCCGCAGCCATAGGTGCTGGCCTCCTGCTGGCTCAGAGAACAGGTAACTCACAGCACCTCTGGACAATCAGGCCGTTTCAGCCCTCCCCTTATACCTTTAGATTTGTCTTTAATTGTAGGTATGTATGGACAAAAGCATTCTGAATGTTGCAGGGAGAAGCCAGAAGGCAACTTTCAGGAGGAGCTGGTTGTCTTCTACCCTAGGGATCTAACTCAGATTACCAGATTTAGCAAGTATTTTTTTATCCTCTGAGGCATCTCAATGGCCCGCCTTTGTTTGTTGAGGCAGGGTCTCAAGTATCCAAGGGTGACCTTGACTTATCATTCTGTCTCAACCTGCAGAGTGCTGGGATTACAGCCAAATTCAGCACAGCTGTCTCACCTGGTGCTGGGGATCAAACCCAGGGTCTGATGCATGCGAGGCAAGCACTCTAACTGACTGACCTTCATCCCCAGCCCTCGGTCTGCCCTTTAAGTGAATCTTTTCTGTTTTCTCAGGTAAAGGAAGGCAAATATATATGCTTCTGTTTTTTGCCCTGAAACACAAACTAGACATTTGCATCTGACACAACAGGGTCCTCAGAGCTCTGCCACTGCCTCTGTGAAGGTTCTCTCTCCACCTGTGGCCCTAGGTTCCCCAAATATAAATGTTACAGTGCTGGTAACACAGACCAGAGAGACAGCCAGAAGGGTGCCCAAGAAGAGGGGAGCATTATATACATGCCTGTAATCCTCACATATAAGAGGTAGAAGCAGGACAATCAGGACCATTACCCAGGCTGATCTTATAAGCTCCAAGGATGAAATGTCAGGAGTTCGGAAGACCAGTGTTTTACCTGGCAGACAGCGGACAGTCTCAGGCAATAAGTGCTGATAGGTATTGAACATCCCTGCACTGGAGATGACAATGGGGCAATAGATGTTCACCAGCTCTTGTCCCTTCTTCACACTCACACCTGTAGGCACAAGAACTTGGCTGAGCTGTGAGCTTTAGGGAGAAGAAAAGGTCTCTTAAGGGTTGCGATATAGCTCAGCGCTGTAGCACTTGTCTAGCAGGTTCAGTGCACTCCTACCCCCATAAAACAAACAAAATCCAAGACAGTGTGAATATATTTCTCTCAATGCATCAGTTGTGGTCATGGCATGGAGACATATGCCTGTAATCCTAGCATTTAGGAGGCAGAAGCAGGACAATCAGGAGTTCTAAGGACAGCCTCAGCTAGCTAGTGAATTTGAAGCTAACCTGAACCACATGGAATCCTATCTCAAAATATTAGTTCTGTCTATAGCCGCACTATCTAGATGCCTCCTAGGGTAGGCCCTGCTTTCTCAGACCTAGAAGTTCCTCTAGGAAAAGCAGGCCCCAGGCACACTGCAAAGTCACTCAGCCCTGCCTCAAATGCTTCTGTGCTTACCTTCTCTAGCTCTACTCCCCACCCCCAATATGGACTTGCTCTTCTTTAGCCATGTCCTGCCATCCCCAGAATGCTGCTTCTATGGAGTCCTGGGACCTCTTTCACTGCTGCCAAGACCTACGTCCACAACCCTCCCCAGATGACTCAGCCTTCGTGAAACACCAAAGTTTCCGTGATCTGCTGTAGCCTGTGTATTCAACCTCATCTCTGGTCACTCACAAAACCATTATGTCAAACCTGACTTTTGTAAAAATTGTACTTTGCTTCCTTTATTTTGTGTGGGGGTAAGGATGCTGCAGTCCACATGTGGGGGTCAGAGGACAACTTGCCAGAGGCAGTTCTCCTTCTATCATGTAGGCTGTGGGGATCAAAGTTAGGTCATCAGGTTTAGTGACTGGAAGGAACATTTATCCACTGAGCTCTCACCAGCCGAGATTCCAGCCTCTTTGCATGAATAGCCTGGCTTATCTATAGGAAGACCCCAGGTCTCTCCTTCCAACCCAGCCCAATGACCACAAAGCTCAGTGCAGGTAGGTCTCTTACCACAGGCTCTCCCAGCCGAGTCCAGCAACACACTCTGTACAGTGGCCCTGGTGAGGACTGCACCCCCAGCCCGCTGAATCAACGGGATGGTATGGAAGGCAATCTCACTGGAACCCCCTCGGGGATAATATGCCCCTTGTATGTAGTGGTCAACCAGCAGAGCATGCATGGCAAAGGTGGTGTAGCTGGGAGTTACTCCTACAGAATGAAGGAAAGAAAAGATGAGCAGGCACCATTCAGGAAGAAACAGGGCTTCCTGGGAAGGACGACATGAGTCCATCCCAGGATCCAAATGTTCCTAAAGGCCCAGGGCAGATAGCAAGCTTAGCGGGAGTATAAATATACTCTCTGAGAACCACTATGCTGCCAAGACCAAGGAAGTTTAAAGAGAAAACTCACCCTTGAGCAGTGTGACAATACACGCCTACAGTCTCAACACGCAAAAGCTAAAACGGAAGGATCACTGATTCCAAGCCAGACTAGGCTACAGGGAGTTCCAGACCAATCTAAACAAAATCAAGGCCTGTCCCGGAGGTGTGGGGATTAGGGGGAGAAAATGCACCGGGGATGTAGCTCGATTAGCAGGATGCTTTCGTAACAGGCATGAAGGCGTGGATTTGACCTTCCAGTACCATATACATGAGCCATGGTGGCACACACCTGTAATCCTAGCACTAGGGAGGTAGAGGCAGAAGGGTCAGTAATTTAAGGGCATCCTCAACTAGAGTTCAATGCTTGCTTGGAAGACCTTGTCTCCAGGAAGGAAGAGAAAAAAAAAAAAAGGGGGAAGAGAAGAAGGAAAGATAAAAGAGAGAAGAAGAAAAAAGAAATCTTCCAGAAAGTAGATAAAAAGGAATTTCTACCAGAGTCCAGCAAGAGTCAGACTTCGCAGCCCTCAGCCACAAACTTCAGCTGGCCTTGGGTCTATTCTGGCTTGTTTCAAGTCAGCTAGGCAGATGGGAAAGACCAAAAGCTGGGAGGGAGAGCAGCAGCTTAGAAGAACCTGAGCTGGTAGCCACCCACCGTAAGTGGGGAAGATGTAGCTGAGAACAGCCTGGAGCTCAGGGGAAGCCCCGAGCTGCTTCAGGACCTTGGCTAGGCTCTGAGTAGACGCTCGGCAGAATGGAGAGAAACGAGTCAGCAGCCCAAACTTGTTGAGGAACTGAGTCAAGGGCAATGGGAGGAACTTCAGAAGGATAGCATGAGAGGCTCCACCAGCCACCACCTGGGGAAAAAAGGGTAGAGTGAGTCTCATCTCTGGAGCCAACCGTGGTAGCCAGTCACCACTCCAACAGCCAGCACTGACTGCAGGCCCAGTAAGGGTCTAAACTTCTGGACTTGAAAAAATTTAATCCAGGTAGGCATGGTGGCTCAGGCCTGTGATCCCAACAGTTGAGATGCTAAGGCAGGAGGATTGTCATGAGTTCAAGGGCAACGAGAGCTATACACTGACAGGCAAGACAGGACTATATAGCAAGACTGTCTCCCACACCATAAAACAACAAGTAGGCCCTGAGCTTTTCTCATTCTTCACGCTCAAATGAGACTTTATTTGCTCTTCCATTTCCTGCTTCAAAAAAATTTTTTTATATAGAGTCCCACATATCCCAGTGACCTTAACCTCCCAATCCTCTTGCTTCTATCTCCTGAGTGCTGAGATTACAGGGTACACCATCATGCCCAGTTTATGGAGTGCCTGGAGTTCTATACATGCTAAACATGAGCCACATCCCCAGCCCTCAAATTCCTTTCAAACATCCCAGTCTGGAAGCCAGGTGTGATCTCTTATGCCCACCAGAGGCAGGTGGATCTCTGTGAGTTCCAGGCCAGCCAGGGCTACATTGTGAGACCCTATCTCAAATACACAGAACAACAAAAAGTCTGGTTCATCTCAGAGGACATCTAACTTCCTCAAAGCCTGACTTCCCAGGGGTTCCATCTAGAGGCCTTAGCGAGGGTAGCAGCTGGAGAGCATGGCAGGACACAGGCATATACAAGTGTATGATGGAATCGGGACAGACATGATTTTTCCTTCCTTCTTGCCTCCCAACTTGGTAACCTCCTCCCCACCGGTTACTTCACCAATGAGAGGTCGGTCTTGTTGGTAGTGAGCAGGGGATGCTGATCATGGCACGTGCTACCTTAACCAGCTCCATGTACTTGTCGATGACAGCTTCTTCCTTCGGGAACTTCTCCTTAAGACCCTGGATGTATTCTTTCCTCCCACTGTACATGGGGAACTCCTTTCGGCCATTGGGCCCTTCAAGTATCATTACATCAAAAGGGGAGGCCATGGGGGCCCAGTCCAGCTGCCCTTCAGTGATCTGGTCCAAGATGAAACGGCCAATGTTGCCCTCCCGCATGCGACCAATATAATGGATTCCTGTTGGGAGATGCAAAGAAAAGGAGATACAGAGATAAGGAGATTGGGCCCTGGAAATGTGCTAAGTAAGGAAGAGGTTCCCCTGCTTGGCCAAGCTCATGTCCAGAGAAGGCTGCCCACCCTTTCTACAGGACTGTGCCAGAACATGTACCACCCATTCTTGCCCAATAACTAGGCCATCAGACAGAAATGGAGATACCCAGAGAGAAGTTGGGACTTCCAAAACATCGAAATGCCCCCATGTAACCCCAACTGTATCTGCCCCATATCACCCAGTAATGCCTGTTCCTAGCTTCCTAAAGATAAAGCCAAGTTCCCAACCCTTTTCCACACAAACCTTACCAGTGTCAAATTCGAGGCCATTTTCCCCGAAGGTGTGACAACAGCCCCCTGCCTTGGTATGTTGTTCCAATACAAGGACTCTTTTGCCAGCTTTAGCCAGAATCACAGCTGAGGCCAGCCCCCCAATGCCACTGCCAATCACCACCGCATCCAGCTTTTCTGGTACTCGGCTGATGGAGAAAGCTGTAGAGGGAGGAGAGAGAAGGTGGGCTTCTCAGACAACAGCAGGAAAGCAGCAAAGTCAGAGAAGCCAGAGTGGACTTCTCGAGCTTGTACTCTGTGAGAAATCTCTAAGGCAACCTGGGCATAGTGGTGCACTCCTGTGACCCCAGCACTTGAAGGGTGGATTAGGAGTTCAAGATCATCCTCAGTTATACAGCTGAGTTGGAGGCCAGTCTGGGCTCATTAGACCCAGCCTCAAAACAGAAAAGGGAAGAGGGACAGACCTCCCCTGTAGGGCAGTTTAGCACAGAACTCTATTTGAGTTTTACTTTTATTTTTTTATTTTTTGGCACAGAACTCTTGACTAAGATGACTCAAAACATTTTCCCAGGGAACACCTCACTTGGACCAGGCAGGCAGATTATAAACAGTGATGTCGGGTCTTAACTCCTACTGTGTACTTGGGGGTTTCCATACCTTTCAAAGAAAGTAGGGATCAGCTAACTACTGCAGGACAAAAGCGGAAAGATGGTAACAGCCCAGGCACTGTTACCTAAGTGCAGATATTTCCATGCATGCAGGCAAGAAAAGAAAGCAAGGGGCGGGGCATGCTGGTGGCTCAGGGAACTGGATTTTTTGGAAGAGGCAAGGTCTATGAGTGCCAACAGAAGTGGGGACAGGCAAGGCTGCTCAGAGGCTGTTAGTCTGCGAAGTCACAGCACCAACCTCATGAAAAGAGGAAGGTTGGAAGGCTGGTGTGGGGGGGACACCTAACAGAACCAAACTGGAAAGCATGTCCAACGCAAGACCTGGTTTTTGTTTTCTCCTGTTCTCTTCCTTTCTGTCCTCCTTTACTTACTTTCATTGATTTATTGACTTGGGTTTTCTGGAGACAGGGTTTCACAATGTAGCCCTAACTGGCCTAAAATTCCTTATGTAGAGATCCACCTGCCTTTTCCTCCCCAGCACTGGTATTACAGGAATGTGCCATTATGTCCAGTAAAATCTGTTAATTAAAAATCATTGCCCACAGCAGCTCTTCCAAAGGACTCAGGTTTAAAAATCTCAGCAACCAGCCGGGCAGTGGTGGCGCACGCCTTTAATCCCAGCACTTGGGAGGCAGAGGCAGGCAGATCTTTGCGAGTTCGAGGCCAGCCTGGTCTACAAAGTGAGTCCAGGACAGCCAGGGCTACACAGAGAAACCCTGTCTCGAAAAACCAAAAAAAACAAAAAAAAAAAACAAAAAACTCAGCAACCACATGACAGTTCACAGCTGTGAACTGTGAATTTTAAACTTTAATCCCAGCACTCAGGAGGCAGAGGCAGGAGGATTGCTATGAGTTTGAGGCAAGCCTGGTCTACAAAGTTAAGTCCAGGACAGCCAGGACTACACAGAGAAAACTTGTCTCAAAAAACAAAAAACCCAAAATAAAACAAAACCCCCCAAACAAACAAACAAACAAAATCATTGCTTGCTGGGCAGTGGTAGTGGACACCTTTAATCCCAGCACATGGGAGGCAGAGGCAGGTGGATCTCTGAGTTCGAGGCCAGCATGGTCTACAAAGTCAGTTCCAGGACAGCCTGTACTGTTACACAGAAAAACCTGTGGGGGGGGGGGAGATCATTGCCCAAGGCTAGATATTGGAGCTCAAAGCTTTAGTCTCAGCACTCAGGAGGCAGAAGGAGGATCTCAGTGATTTCAAGGCCAACCTGGTCTATATAGCAAGTTCCAGAACATCCTGGAGTACACAGAGAGACATTATCTCAAAAAAAAAAAAAAAAATCACTGTCCAAGCCATGGTGGCTCACATCTGTAAATCCCACCATCTGTAATCTCTTGCTGGTGGCAGGAGAACCATTGTGAATTGGGGCAAGATAAGCCTACATAGCAAGTTGTAAGCTAGCCTAGGCTACAAGTATGAGACCTCCCGGCCCCCTCCCCAAATCCACAAACAATAACAATAAGTTAACTGGGTGTGGTACCCCTTAGGAAGTAGAGGCACAAGGATCAGGAGTTCAAGGCCAGTCCCCAATAAATATTGAGTTGAGGTTCCGGGCCAGGCTAACATTTACAAGCCAGAGGCCCCCTTGTTTTTTGAAGGTTTTGCATTTAGGGGTTTTGGTTGTTTAGGGGGTTGTTGTGTGTGTTTGTCTGTCTCATTGGGTAGTCCAGACTGGAATTAAGAAGTTGCACCAGAGTGCAATTCTCGGAGTCCCAGGTATGAGACCTGGCCAGGGGTCATCATTCTGGCCAGTATTTAATAAAGCTTTTTTTCAAATTTTGTTCAAAGACGATAGTCCCGGTCTTATTCTCAACCAATGGGATTAACAGCTGGGAAGAGGAGGTATGGGAGAAAGTAAAGAGATGGTATTGTGGGATGAATGTGATCAAAACACATTTTATAGCCGGGCGTTGGTGGCGCACGCCTTTAATCCCACCCAGCACTTGGGAGGCAGAGGTAGGCGGATCTCTGTGAGTTCGAGGCCAGCCTGGTCTACAAAGTGAGTCTAGGACAGCCAGAGCTGTTAAACAGAGAAACCCTGTCTCGAAAAACCAAAAAAAAAAAAAAAATACATTTTATGTACATCAATGAAAACGTCATAATGAAATCCCTTATGTAAATTTAATATATGCTAATAAAATTATTTTTATTTAAAAAAAAAAAACAAAAGCTTCACTACTATGCCCTGCTCCAACACTTCCTTAAAACTTTGAAGCCCGGGAATGTTGGTGCATGCTTATAATGCCATCATCCTGGAATGAGATGATTCTCAAGGACTGCTCTGGGCTTGAGTCTGGGCTGAGTTTGAAGCCAGCTCCGGTACAAAAGTGAGACCTGTCTCAAAAACACAAAACAAAAACCTTGGAAGCATTTCTAGAACATGCATCATAAAGATGGCTGGTTGACTGGAGAGTGGGGTTCTTATCCCGAAGGAGTACTGGAATTCCAACGTTTTAGAATCAAGCTTCAATCCGAGGAACAGGGACCACACTTTGCTTATCAAACTGCATCATGGGAAATTTTTCTGTGCTGCTCCCCGATATCCTTGAGCTCAGGAGCATAGGAAAAAGTTGGTTCTAGAACCAAGTAGGGGAAAGGTCTCTTATTATGTGTGAGCTGTGAGCTGAACAGATTCCAACTGGCAGGGCTGGAATTAGGCTATTCCAACATCTTGGCGTGCCAAGGGTAATGCTGCACCCAGATCTTCAGAAGCAAAGAACACTAAAACGCGGAGCCTCCGCGCACAAGTAACTTTTCCAAGCACTTTACTAATGGGGAGACAGAGGTCCATGCCCTATGTGAGCAGAAAGCCCGAAAGCAGTCCTGAAACCCACAGCCTCTCCAGCTGACCTTGTTTGAGAACCTTCTTCCTAGCTTCTTTGTCGGTCACCAGGGGCTCAGGTGGCCTCTTCACATCCTCGGCGAAGGGGTTCGGGGACCTTTCGGCGAAGAGACCCACGTAAACCCTGTGGAGGACCGCCAGCAGCAGCACTGCCACCAGCAAAGCGGTGATCCACATCCTGGCGCCTGGGCTCGGAAGAAAGTGTCCTTTTCCTCGGAGCTCGGTTTTTATGGCTGAAGCTCCTCCCTCCTAGTTTGTCCTCAGAGGCAAGGGATGGCCCAAGGACTTTGACCCTTGCCCGCGCAGAGCTGATAAAGATTGTCCATCCTCGGACTCCGTATGACCTCTGCAGCCCGAGATTCCCATTGCCTATGGGAAATGTAGTTCTAGCGCGGGACAGGCGGCACGGAGCGCCTGCGCGATGAGGCCTCGCAGGGGATGCGGGACCCCTACTGGAACGCTGGGGACCCGTCCGGTGAGCCTAGGGTGGGGGTAGGGGTGAGGGAGGTAGAGGTGAAGGGGACTATGTGGGGTGGAAATGGCCACCGTGGGGCCACACAAGGCTGAAAGTTACAGGTCTGAGATCCCTCCTGGGAGGTAGAGAAGACCTGGGTTCTGGGGCCAGTTCTGCGATGGGTTCGCTGAAATTTATTGCTTTCCAACACTCTCCGCTTCCAAGCAGTGAGAAAATTTCTGTCCCCGAGTCCCCACACAGCCTCCGCCTTTCTAGGTATCTGTCTGGATGAGTTGATGCCCCTGTTGAGACTTGCGCAGGCGCTCTCTTGACTCTGTGTCACTGCCCCAGGACTGGCACTAGGGAGGGACGTTGCCCCTAGCTGGATCCCCTCATCACTCTGTAGGGGCCTCAAAGCACAGAGCCACCTTAAAAGCCTCAAGAAAGACTAAGTCAAGGACCACCTTACCTATGTGTGCATTTATATTTAAGGATGGCCCAGCTTCTAAATCACCTCTTGAGGGTTTAAGCCCTAGCAGACAGTCTAGATATCCTACCCTCTTAACGTTGCCTCTGAGGAAAGTCGGTCTGAAGTAAGTACTAGACCTCAGAAGGATTTGTTTGTTATAGGAGACCTATTTCCTTAAGTACAACTGTCAGGAGGAATGACTTCATAACTTTGAGTATTCTGTCCCTATTACAGGCCCCAGCAGTGCTCCCGTCTAGTGTGTAAAGCGGGTCATGCTTCATGATGCTTGGTTCGTTTCCCACACAATAACAGGAAAGCCTTCCCGAGACTGCTGCTGCCATACCTACCTGTTACCCTGCCAGGTTAGCTGATGTGTGTCTTATCCTATGCTGTCACTCAGGCCAAGATGGGAGGAAAGGAAAAGAGAGATGCTGAGGTTCCAGGGAGAGACAACTAGTTCCTGGGGTGTTGCAGGTAAGGGATTACCACTGCCCTCCCTAGATCATAGCCAGCCAGGTGTCCAGCCCGAAAGCTGACAATGATGCACCAGTAGTCCTTGGGGAATGAGTTGAGAGCTGACTCTGTGCAGGGGCCTCCCCTCCCCAACCTTAGTCCTTTGAGTCTGTGAAGTATGGTTGCCAATTGTATAAGAAGTATCCACCCACATTTTCCCCTTCAGTATTAAGGATCAAACATAGTGTCTTGCCACTAAGCTACAATCCAGGCTTTCCATCACAACTCTTTGGTCTATGAGTGTGATTTTGCATGCCCATACAGGAACAGAAAGACTAGAGAGGGCTGCCAATATCACTCTGTTGTTGTATCACCGTGTGCCTTAAACCTTTGAAGCTGGGTCTCTGACTGAATCTGGAACTAGGCCCAGCAATCAGCAATCCTTTTATCCTCTTCTACCACAGTGCTGAGGAGCCAAACTCAGTCCTTACCCCTGAAGCAAGCTCTCTTACCCACTGAGCCATCTTCCCAGCCCCTTGTTTCATTTTTAAAATTTTCTTTGTTGGGGGTAGGATGAGTGGGATGGTTTGTGTCATGGTGTGTGTGTGGAGGTCAGAGGACAACTTGTCTTTCTTCCTTCTACCATGTGGGCCTACTGGGAACTGAGCTCAGATCATCAGGCTTGCTGGCAAGCACCTCTACCCACTGAGCCATTTCACCTGCCCTTGTTTTTTTTCATCTTGAGATAAAATCTTGCTATATAGCCTCAGCTGGCCTGGAACTCTATGTAGATCAGGCTGCCCTCAAATTTACAGTGATTCTCCTGCCTCTGCTTCCAGAGTTCTAGGATTTAGGGCATATACCACAATGTTGAGGATAATATCTGATTTTTCCCCCAATATTGGGGACTGAACCCAGAACCTCACACGTGGTAAGCAATTGCTTTACCTCTGATCCATTCCCAGCCTCCTATTTTTGTCTTGACTCCCACACATCAATCCCTTCTACTAAGACTCCTAGAAACACTTGTTCATGAGACGATTGTCTCCTCTTGACACAAACTTTTAATGTGATAGGCATCCATGATGTCTAGTTCCCTCGTGATTAAGATATGGTCTTTGTCCAGCCTCCTCCTGAGGCAGGGCAGGCACTCTGAGATGAAAGGCACAGGAGTGGAGCTAGGATGCTGAGTTTTTGTCAGCATTTTGTCCCAGCACTTGAGAAGTAGAAGCAAGCCTCAGCTACTAGCAAGCATGAGGCCAGACTAAACTACATCTACATATACTGTTCTGTGTATCTCTATCCTTGTCTCAAGAGAGACAGAAAGAGTAGGGTTAGAGAGATGCTCATCAGTTAAGAACATTTGTTGCCCTTGCTGAGGACCACGATTTGGCTCTCAGTACCTACATGGCAGCTCACAGCCATCTGTAACTCCAGCCCCAGGGGCTCTGATACCCTAGGGACATCTGCACATACATGGCAGACACACAAATACACATGAATAAAAATACTTTTTTAAAAATTGGGTGTGGTGGCACATACTTGTAATCAGGAAGGTGGAGACAGGCAGATCACTAAAGCTCATTGGCTGGCCAGCCTCGAGGTCTTGCTGACTTCCAGGCAAAGAGGAAAGAGATCCTGTCTTGATCTACTTGATCAAAGATCCTATATCTTTGTTCTAGGAGATTCAGGGCTGAAGGCGTGGTTCAGCAGTAGAGCATGAAGGTGAACAGAGCCTGAGGATCAACAGCTGAGGTTGTCCTCTTTACCCACTAGCACTCACACATGTACACCTGCACACACATGAACATGCATGCATGTATGTGCACACATAAGAGCTGATCCAGAGAGGTAGCTCAGTGGTGGAACATTCACCTGACATGCATGAAGACCTGGATTTGATCCCCAGTACCAGCACTGTGTCACAGCTGCACACACATGCACATGCACACACACACACACAGAGAGAGAGAGAGAGAGAGAGAGAGAGAGATAGGGAGGGAGGGAGAGAGTTGTTTGTCTTAGGTTAAGACATCATCTTGCATTTTGAGTTTTTCTATCACGCTAGGAAACAGATCCAGTATCATAAGCCCCACAGCTCCACCCCTGTCTAGGATCTGAACAAAGCCAGTGCAACCACCAATGAGTCTCACCCCTAATAAGTCAGCTAGGTCTCAGTGATGTCATGGCCAGAAACAGACCCCACTTAGAATAGTGCTACTTAGACACTGATAGTCCACCCCATCCCCAGGCCCCTGCATGGACCCTCCAATCCTGTGGTGTGGACAGTAAGCAGGAGGCATCTGGCTAATCATCTTGTTTATTTAAAATAAAATCACAGTTGCTTAGAGATTTTAAATGTCTTTTCCCTTTTGAATACCTTGAATAGAGGCATGACTGAGTGATAAAACGAGTTTTGTCATTGTGTCCTCCCAACCCCCCATTTCTGTTTTTACAGAGTGAGGCTCCACTGTCCCCTGGGGCTCTTTTCAGGACTCACAGGAACCTTGTGCAGCTTGGTGATGGCACAAAGGGACTGTTTTCTTACTTGTAGCCTGAACCACTGCTAAGAAGGAAGGCGAAAGTAAAGCACGTGGCCCTGTGTCTCTCCTGGTAGCTTTGGACCTCAGACCGTATAGGACCTGTTTCAGAGCCCAAGGACAAGGCTCGCCTGAACCATTGATCCTGAGTCATGAGTGAAACATCTTTCCTTTCTGAGAAAGAGTTAAGAGATGGACAGGTGAGCTCTCCTGCTTGGGATAGAAGGTGCTGGTTGGGGATATACTGTTAATGAGACAGAGACTGTGGACTTTTAGAAATATTGAGGGGAAAAGATCCTATATCTTTGTTCTAGGAGATTCTGGGCTGAAGGTGTGGTTCAGCAGTAGAGCATGAACGTACATGCCTGTGGTGGTAGGATCCATCTCCAGGATTAGACAGACAGACAGAGAATAGAGACAGGAGACTGTAAGCCATTGTGGTGGGACACCTGTGACCCTAATACTTGGGAGGTAGAGACAAAAGGATAAGGGATTCAAGGTCATCCTTAGCCACATAATAAGTTCTAAGTCAGCCTGGCTACAGAGACCCTGACTCAAAAACACAAGATTCTGTCCACCTATAGGTCGTAGCTTGTTTTCTGAGTAAGTAACAAAACCTTGGGTTGGTGTGGGGGTGGTGGTGTAGCGTCTGAAATTCCCTAAGAAATCAGTATTGCATGGACTCATCAGTTAACTTAAACCATTCTCTCCCCTGTCATCACTGGCTTTGGCGGACTGTCTTAGCTTTCTGTTGCTGTGATAAACGCCATGACCAAAAGCAACTTGGGGAGGAAATGGTTTATTTCAGCTTACAGCCCATTACTGAGGGAAGTCAGGGAAGGAACCTGGAGGGAGGAACTGCTTACTGACTTGCTCCTTGGACTCACATTCAGCCTACTTTCTTATACCTCCCAGGACTTCCTGACCAGGCACTGCCCACAGCGGCTAGGCCCTCCCTCACCAACTACTGTTAGTCAAGAACATTTCAGCAGGGTAGCACACACATTAATCCCAGCACTCAGGAGGCAGAGACAAGCAGATCTCTGTGAGTTCAAGGCCACCTGGGTCTACATAGTGAATTCCAGTCCAGCCAGAAATACAAAGTGAGATCCTGTCTCAAAACAACAACAAAAACAACAGACTTGTCTAAAGGTCAGTATGACAGAGGCATTTTCTCAGTAGAGGTTCCCTCTTCCCAGATGGCTCTAGTTTTATGTCAAGTTGACAAAAAACTAAGCAGCACAGTGACCACCCCCTGAGGCCTCCTGGTTTAATGCAGTCACAGTGTGTGTCCACATGAGCCTGGCAGCTACCCCTACATTCTGAACTTTCCCTCTGTCTTGCTGGCCAGAAATGGGATTCCAGGGCCAGAATAGACTAAACATTTCCTGGGCTCCCGAGGGAGGTTTCCCCATGCTCAGAAAAGGACAAACTGTTCTTCTAAAAGGAAGTCTCTGGAAGGGGACTGAAATGCAGGCAGAAGAATGAAGTGTTTGTTTTTTTATATAACACCAGGAATCACCAAATATTATTGAGATAGAATTCAATAAAAATAATAGATATATTTTGTATATGCCAATGGTTGTGGAAAACATCAAAGTCATGTAAGAGAAGGTCCCCATGTAGCCTTTTGCATGGAAACTGGAGTTGCATCCAAGGGCTTTTTTTTTTTGGTTTTTCGAGACAGGGTTTCTCATGATCCTCCTGCCTCTGCCTCCTTCAGCAAATCCTACTGGCGTGCGCCACCACAACCGGAAAGACAGGGTTTCTCTGTGTAACAGCCCTGGCTGTCCTGGACTCACTTTGTAGACCAGGCTGGCCTCGAACTCACAAAGATCCGCCTGCCTCTGCCTCCCAAGTGCTGGGATTAAAGGCGTGTGCCACCACCGCCCGGCCAATCCAAGGGTTTTATAAGACTTAAAGAGGGGGTTAGAGAGATGGGCCAGTGGCTAGCAACACAGGCACTCTTCTAGAAGACCCATGTCAGGTGGCTCATGGCCACCTCTAACTGCAGTTCCCGGGGATCCAGAGCCCTTTCTGTCCTCTGCAGGCTGCACATACATGACATACATCCACACAGATACACACACTTAATTTTTAAAAATCAAAAGAGAACTGGTTGTGGTGGTCTACCCCTTTAATCCCAGCACTTGAAAGGCAGAGACAGGTGGATCTCTGTGAGTTGGAGCTTAGCCTGATGTACTTAACAGGTTCCATGCCAGCCAGGCAGCATAGTTAGATCCCATCTCAAAATAAAATAGGGAGCTGGGGAGATGGCTCAGCAGTTAAGAGCATCTTAACTGGCTGCTCTTCCAGAGGACCCGAGTTCAATTCCCAGCATCCACATGGCAGCCCACCACTGTCTGTAACTCCTGTTCCAGGGGATCCAACACAGAGACATACCTACAGTCAAAACACCAATGTACATAAAATAAAAATTAAAAGAAAAAAAGCTAGACTTGACCTCAAAAATGCCTGTGGCACCAGTGCAGTTGAGAGCAGAATGGAGATCACTGCCAGGCTAGCTCCAGGTTCAGTGAGAGATTCCGTCTCCAGGGATTAAGATGGATCAGAATAGAACAGAATATCCAGTTCCTCCTTGGCCTTCCTTACGCACATGGGCATGCATAACTGCACGCATATATGCCTCTCTCTCTCTCTCTCTCTCTCTCTCTCTTTCTCTCTCTCTCTCTCTCACACACACACACACACACACACACACACACACACACCGAAGTTAAAGCTGTGTGTAAGGAGTGTTCATGGAAATAAACAAGAGGATCAGAATATTGCGATAATCTGGGGTTCCAGGGCCTTGATATCACTGATTCCATTCCTAACTCGTTGTTGCTAGTTGGTTGGTTTGTGACAGATTCTTGCTGTGTAACCCTGGTGGCCTAAAATTCACTGCAGTCCCCTAAACCTCCAGACTGGGTTCTCAAGTTTACCACACTACTCCTGGCTTCTAGTTACTCATTCTCCCTCCTTCTCCTTCTCTTTCTTCACTTCTTTTTTCTCCTTTTTGATTTTTTATTTGAAACAGGGTCTTGCTGTGTAGCCCAGGTTGGCCTTGAGCATACATTGTCCTGCCTCAGCCTCCCAAGTGCTGCAGTCCAGTCTTGTACCACTATGCTGTTTTGGTTATTTTCTTATAAGTTCTATTTTTATTTATGTATTTTAGAGAAAATAATATACTTACATATTCCAAAAATCTGAAAGAACAGAAAAGTACAGTAGAAAAAAAATCATCTTCCATCTTTTGGTCACCTCGTTCTTTTTCCTCCACATTCAGTTTTCCTGTTGGAGGCTACTTACTTGGGTATGGTCCTGGAAATAGTCATGAAAGACAAGCCAACATATTTGTGATTTTTTTTTAAATGAAGGGAGAGAGGTGAGGAGGAATGTTGGGGTATGCTGTATGAAGTTATATCTCTGTTATGTTATGTCACCTACCTAAGGCATTCTCTGATTGGCTTTAATAAAATCTAATGACTGGGCTGGAGAGATGGCTCAGTGGCTAAGGGCACTGACTGCTCTTCCAAAGGACCTGGGTTCAAATCCCAGCACCCCACATGACAGTTCACAGCTGTCTGTAATTTCCAGGCATGGTGATGCATCCATTTAATTCCAGCACTTGGGGGGAAGAGGCAGGCAGATCTTTGTGAGTTCAAGGTTAGCCTGGTCTACAAAGAGAGTCCAGGACAGCCAAGGCTATACAGAGAAACCTTGTCTCAAAAAAAAAAAAAACAAAAAAACAACCAACCAGACAAACAAACAAAAATCTAATGACCAATAGCCATGCAGAAAGTGGAATGCAGGACTTCCTGGTAAGGAGAGAGGGACTCTGGGAAGAAAAAAGGTATAGCTAGCCATGTGACTGGATGGGGCTAGGTGGTTGTGTTAACTTAGATGAGCTAGTTGAGAGTCTGCCAAGCTAAGGCCTAAGCTTTGAAATATTAAAAGGTTTCAGTGTTTTTGTTTTATGGCCCAAGGGCCACCAGGGTCTTACAACAGAGGGAGGAGAAAAGGAAGGAATAAGGAATGGTAAGGTAAATGGAACAAATTGGTAGAATACACTGAAGTGGGTCTTCATTGAAATTCCCCTGCCTTACATATAGTGGTACATATCTGTCATCTTAGTACTCAAGAGAAGGAAGAGGCAAGAGAATCACCACATGTTATAAATCAGCCAGGAGTACATAAAGAAACAAAGATTCAAAACAAATAATAGTGATGAAAATAAATATAAAAGAAAGAGGCTAGGGTAGTCTCTCTTAAACCCTAAGAAAAGGAAAGAAAGTTCTAGAGGCCACATGGAAAGTAGGCTCTCGGGGGGCCGTGCAGTTGGCCGCGGGTGAAGTGGTGTTTGTATTCTACCCTCTGCAGCCCTTAATAAGCCGCATTGCATCTCACTGAGTAGGCATACTTAAGTTTTTAAGTCCATCACTGGTGAACATTTAGTATTTCTTCAGCTTCTATAAATAGCACTACAGTGACCAAAAATGTAAACACGTCATTCTGCAAGAGGAAGAGTGTATCTGCTAGATAAGCAGCTAGACAACAATGCAGCCATGGGGTGTTTGAACATGTGAATTGGGCCAGGATGTCACTCGGTCCATAGTGTGCTTGTCCCTAGTGCATGATACATGATACATAGGTTGTGGGGGTACATACCTGTAATGCCTGTAGACCCAACACTGGAGAGGTGGAGGCAGGAGAAACAGAAGTCCAAGTTAATCGTCCATAGCAGCTTCTGAGATGGCCTGGGATACATGAGACCTTGCCTCCAAATTACTGTCAAGGGCTGGTAAGTTGGAATGCATGCCCTGGTGCAGGTGTCAAGCCTGATGGGCTACATGCCCCCAAGGGTAGGCCTGAGTGCACCCAGTACAAAACCCTACATTCTTTAAGAAGACATTTATACATTAGAGCATCTTTCTTGCAATTTTCTTTTTTCTTTTTAAATTTTGATTGTGTGGTTCTTGAGTGTGAATTTTGTAGATGACAATGTCTGTTGCAAAGCCAAAGGTTAGATATGCCAGTGTCTGGTGAGTTGTATGTAATCTTTGACCCTTCTAACCAAAAAGAACATTTTTTTATCACAGTTTTGACCTTTGATAACCCAACTACTGAAACGTTATCTCAGCCTAATGCATATGCTGTTTATTCATATATATTAGTCAGAGTTCTCTAGAGGACAGAACCAATACAATGTATATATGGATTTATGAGAGTGGCTTACTCGCTGTGGTCCACCTCGTCCAGCAGAAAGTCCCACAATCCAGTAGTTGTTTAGTCCATTAGTCTGGGATGTCTTAATTGGTCTTCAGTATACACCAGAATCCCAAGAAAGTAGGCTCTCGTGCCAGTGAAAGAACGGACTTGCCAGTGAGAGTGAGGGCAAGCAGGAAAAACAAAAGCCTGCTTCCTGTCCTTTAGGTAGGATGTCAGCAGAGGGCCTGGCCCAGACTTAAGATGGGTTTTCCCACTTCAAATCATTCAGTCAAGACAAAATCCCTCACAGGTATAGCCAACAGCTTGGGTTTTAGTCGATTCTAGATGTAGTCAAGTTGACAACCAAGAATAGTCATCACATCATATATTTTTTAAAAAATTCTTGGAGCTAGGGAGATGGCTCAGCAGTTAAGAGAACTTGCTGCACTTCCAGTGGACCTGAGTCTTCCCAGCACCCATGTCAGAGGGCTGTTCCCAAAAGATCTGTTCCCTCTCCTGGCCTCCTTGAGCACCTGCACACACACACACACACACACACACACACACACACACACACACACACGACAGACCCTTGGACACACAGGAACACACACAAATAAAAGTAAGATATATTTTTAAAATAATCATGTGCCTTTGAGCTCAGGAGAACTCAGTGGGTAAAGCGCCACTGTGCAACGTGAGGAAGTGGATTTGGATCCCAGAACCCGTGTAAAGCTGGATGTGGTAGCATGTGCCTGCAGCCCCACGGCAAGGTGCAGATTAGAATCCCCTGAAGTGCCTGCCAGCCTGGTATGCCAGCAGGGAACCAGAGGGACTGTCTCAAAGCAGGATGGAAAGTGAGGATCAGTACTTTAGGTTGGATTCTGACAGTCACACATGTACCTTCATATACCTCACATATGCTTTCAAATTATGTAAAATGCTATTTCCTTTTGTGTAAATCAGGCATTTTCTACTGGACTTAGTTGGAATTTTTTGGAGGGTTTTTGTTTTTGTATGTGTGTCAGTTTTGCTTTGCAGCCTAGGCTAGTCCCCAAAGCAGCATCCTCCTGTGTCTCAGCCTCATGAGTGTGGTGGGATTGTGAAGCAACACTACCACTCCTGGCTTATTTTGTTTGGTCAGTTTGTGGATATGGTTGGTTGGTTAGTTGATTTTTGGTCCAAAATCTCCTATGTATGTTTTAAAATTTATTTTTATTAATCCTTTAAGAAATTTGTATGCATACAATATATTTTGATTGTATTTGCCCCCTGCTTCTACCCCTAACTCTTCCTAGAGCCATCTTGACCCTTCCCAAATTCATGACCTCCCCCTTCATTTGAAAAAATAATTCAGCAAGTCCACTGTGCGCTGCTCGGGTATTTGTGGTTGTGGAGGGAGCCCCTGGGGCCCTTAGACCTGCTGGGGCTCTCAGACCTAGAGAAAACTCCTTCTCCTTCTCCATCATGTGTGCCTATTGTTCACTTGTTTTGTTTTGTTTTTTGAGACAGGGTTTCTCTGTGTAGCCTGGCTGTCCTGTACTCACTTTGTAGACCAGGCTGGCCTCGAACTCACAGAGATCCACCTGCCTCTGCCTCCGCCTCCTGTGTGCTGGGATTAAAGGCGTGTAACAGCACACTTGGCTTACTTTTATTTATAACTTACTAGTTTGTATGATTTTTTTCCTAATATGTTAGGTGGATTATCCCTGAATCTGTGCCTGCCATGTTGAGTGGGAAAACAGGTGTTGAAAGGCTTTGTTGCCGATAGTTGGTTTTGCCTCTTTTGTTGTTATGGTTTGTTGTTGTTTTGTTTTGTTTAAACACTGTTAGGGGAAAGGTTTGCTGAGTGAAGGAGCTGAGTAAAGTGCCTCAGTGAGCTTCTCTGACATAAGTCCCAAGACTTGTTAACACCAGAGAAACCTACCATAAGATTCCTTGGGCCTATTGAGATGGCTCAGCAGTAAACCTGCTTGCAGCCAAGCTCAATGAGCTGACTTCAGACTCATACAGTAGAAGGAGAGATCCAACTCCTACAAGTTGCACTCAGACCTGCACAGACATACTGTGGCATGTGTTACATAAATACATACATACATACATACATACATACATACATACATACATACATATAGTGATTTGTTAAATAACATTAAGTAATCTTTTTATAGTCTTTTCCTCCCTTTCCCTCAATTCTCCCTTCCTTTCTCTTATGGTACATAGCCTGGTCAAATTCCTGCTTCACAGTGTGGTTCCGTACTTTGCTTCTTCCCTCGGGGGGGTACCCAGGCACCTCTGCACACCAGGCCTGAAAGGATGAAGTGGAGTCCAGAACGGGTGGGGTCTGCAGAATCCCCATCCACCTGGGAGTGCCGATTGGAGAAAGGGTTCTGTGAAGATCTTAGTGTTACATATAGCTTTTTTAGACAATATTAAATAGCTCTCTTAGACTGCATTTAGTGAAATAGCTTATGTGTCTTAATTCCAGGGTGTGCAAGGGCTGTATGAACCTTGGGAAGTGGGAAGAGATTTCCAGGGTGGGTTTACTTTATTGGTTGGAACTTAAGGTATTAGGGTACCTCATTTACCTAGAGAGACGTTCCAGGTGCTAGGCCACATGGCTGCCTGTGACTCCCTTGAAAATTGCAGGAGTGGGAGTCCCAGGGCAACATGCCCCGTGGTATGGAGCAAGGAAAGAGCAGTCCTTACTCCTGCCGGTCTCAAGATTTGAGATTTTTGATCTCAGACTGAGATTTTTGGGGTTTGAAAATGTCTCTGACCTCACTGTAGCTCCATGCCTGTTTTCCTGGGTCACCCAGCCTACATTCCACACACACAGTGCTGTACCAGCTGCATGCTCATCTTAAGATCATATGAGACTAGTGCCTCCAGCAAAAGCCTGTCTGCACCACCCCCACCATGGGAAGTGAGGGTTGAGATAGGTTCTTCTGCAGCCCACACTGTCCTCAGACTCTTGATCCTCCTGCCTCTTACCCCCAAGTGCACCACCATGCCTGGTGGTGTGTCTTTATAGTATTGTAGCTAATTTCTCTGAAGTTCATTTCTTTGTGATTCTAGGAAAACATGAGCAATTTAAACTATGGTCTGAGGAAGATCACTACAGGAAATTGACCCTAGTCTCCCTGTCTGTCTTGTAGATAGAAAGCGTCTCTGCTGAGAACTCTTCATCGTACAACAAGGACAACGGTGCACTCATTGCTTTCAGAGGAATTCATGTAAATATCACCCACAATTCAGTGCCTCGTGCCAACACAAGCTTCTGTGTACTGGGATCAGGAGAGCTTAGACTCCAGGAGTTAACTCTGTGGGAAAACACAGCCTTGCCACACAACGTCTCTCTGATGAGATCATACTACCCAGAGGATGAGCACAGAATGCACTGGGGATGTCTAAGGCACAACGCAGTCTCAAAGGGACCGTGCATTTGTGTTTATTTACCATTCTACAAGGGTATATGCTTGTCCCCCACATTACCCAACTGCAACCTCACAGTCTAAGTTTTCCTGGAGTCCCACTTTAAGAATAACTTTTAGCCAGGTGGTGGTGGCTTATGCCTTTAATCTGAGCACTTGGTAGGCAGAAGCAGGCAGGTCTCTGTGTTCGAGGCCAGCCTGGTCTACAGAGCAAGTTCTAGAACAGCCAAGACTACATGGAGAAACCATGTCTTGAAAAAAAAAACAAACAAACAAATAAAAAAGAATCATTTTTAGGCTGGAGGGGGTTGTTCAGGCCTCTAAGTCCAAGTATTTGAGAGTCTGAGGCAAGTCGATGGAGTTCAAGGCCTGCCTGGACTACATAGCAGGCGAAAACAAGACTGAATTTAGAACTGGGGTGTACCTCAGTGTAGAACGTGTGCTTAGTATGAACACTGAGTCAATCCCCAGCATGTGCACACATGCACATATGCACACACACGCACTAGGATTGAGGAATCGCTCAGTTGCTAAAGCTGTTGCCACCATGAAGAGCTGGGTTTGAGCCCTAGAATACACATAAAAAGCCAGGCATGGTTGTGTGCTTGTAATCCAAGTGCTGTGGAGGAAAAATTGGGACTCGCTGGGTAGCTTGTCTAGCCAAATCAGGAGCCCCAGTGAGAGTCCTTGTTGCAAAAAGCAAAGTAGAAATCTGAGAAATAATACCCAAGGTTGGGCTGGAGAGATGGCTCAGCGGTTAAGAGCACTGACTGCTCTTCCAGAGGTCATGAGTTCAATTCCCAGCAACCACATGGTGGCTCACAGCCATCCACAATGAAATCTGGTGCCCTCTTCTGGCCTTCAAGCAGAACACTGTATACATAATAAATAAATAAATCTTTAAAAAAAAAAAAAAAAAAATACCCAAGGTTGACCTATGGCCTATATGAGTGTACACACACACATTTTTAATCAGTTCATCAGAATAATCTTCTAGCCTCTGATTTCCAGGACATTTCATATAACAGTGGGGGTGGGAAGAGCTGTGTATGGGGGAAACATGGACTCGACCCTCACTCTAAAGGTCACTTGCCCCTGCAGATCTCAGAGCTGAAGAACCATGGCATTCTGCAGGCCCTGACAACCACAGACACTAATGGATGGCAGCCAGGTGGTAAGGACTCCCGAGGGCCCTCAGGGATTGGGTGGGACCCAGATCAGAGCCTCTAGGGATCCACTTCCATCTTCTGAATCAGTCTTGCTCTTTCTTTCAGAATTTTGTAGGTTTATCATTCCCCAACAACAATTGGAAGCAACCCTGGATTAGGAGCCAGATTATTTGTTGGTGGTTTGCTGTGTGCTTCTGGGCAAGCCATGTAATAATGTCTGTTCACAGTGAAATTTCTAAATCACATTTATTTTCATTTATTTATGGGGAGGGGTATGGGCCAGAAGATGACTTGTTGGAGTCAGTCCTTCCCCTTCTTCCACCATGTGGATCCCAGGGATAAACTCAGGTCGTCTGCCTTGGAGGCACTGAGCCATTTCACAGACCCAGCAATAGAAATATGAACCCCTGTCATCCTTAAGGACAGTATGAAAATGAGGCAGTACTAGGCCAGGCATGGTGGCGCACACCTTTAATCCCAGCACTGGGGGAGCAGAGGCAGGTGGATCTCCATGAATTTAAGGCCAGCCTGGCCTACAAATCTAGTTCCAGGACAGCCAGGGCTATTACATAGAGAAACCCTGTCTCGAAAAACAAAAGAAAATAAAGTAATATAAGTGAAAAGGCTCCGGGAAGTTCCTACTCTGCTTTTTGTAGGGTGTTTTTCCAGCACCATACTTTCAACTCAGTCATCTACTTGCTAGTTTATTTTTTAAAAAGTATTCTCATATTCAGAAGTACTTGGAGATAGACCCTCTGGTGTAAGCTCTGGCTCCCTTACCTACGTGGCCTTGGACAAATTGCTTAACCTTTCTAACCGTCCTCTCCTCAGCTAGAAAACAAAGATAGGCAGGGGTAGAATGCTGGCCTAGCGTGTGCCCTGGATTCTGTCCCAAGCACTTTGGAAGGGTGGCAACAGAGGGAGGCGTCAACTGGTCACAGCAGGATGTGGGTGAACAAGTTTGGTAAGGGATGAAATGAAGCAGCATCAAAGACACAGGAGTACTCTTTGTAGTGAGCACTCAGTCACATATACTTTTTTTGTGCGTTTCTTTAAAAGATGTATTTATTTTGGTTTTATGTGTATGGGTGTTTTGTCTGCATGTGTGTCTGTACACCACTTGCATTCAGTGCCTGCAGAGGCCAGAGGTGGGCATCAGATCCCTGAAACTGGAATTACAGACAGTTGTGAGCTGCTATGTAGGTTCTGTGATTCAGACCTGGGTCCTCTAGAATAACAGCCAGTGCTCTTAACCACTGAGACATCTCTAGCCCCTCAATAGTATATGTTTTTATCTTTTAAGTGCTACACATTGCTGGGAATGTAGTTTGGTGGTAAAGCACTTAGGCCTAGTTTGCCCAAGGTCCTACATTGGTGTTTTGAAAAACACACACAGAAGTAAATTTTCTAAAATCTACATGCATACATACATACATACATACATATCCTACATACTGGAGGCTACAAGATAGTTCAGCAGGTAAGGGCACTTGCTGGCAAGCCTGAGTTAGATTCCCAGGACCCACATGGTAGAAGAGGAATTGTCTTTTGACCTCCACATAAGCACTGTGGCATGGATACTCCCACACAATAAATAAATGCAGCTTTTAAACTTTTTCTGTTTTTTAGACAGGGTTTCTCTGTGTAGCCCTGGCTATCCTAGAACTAGCTCTGTAGACCAGGCTGGCCTCAAACTCACAGAGATCTGCCTGCCTCTACCTCCCGAGTGCTGAGGGTCTTGTGTCAGGATCATCTTCAGAGCCAGGAGGGTCTGCCTGGCTCCAAAAGGGACAGTGGGACATTGCCTACAGTGTTTAGTCACCTCTCTCCAGATTTTAGGCACCAGCTGGATAAGGCTAGCTGAGACCTTGAACTTTCTGTTGCTTAACTGTTGCAATAGCAAATTCCCTCTCCGTGTGGCCAAGGTTTCTTCTGCTCCTGGCTCACAGATTGGTCAGATTGCTTGTAGGTGAAGGGTCATAGATAGGGTGATAAGAGTTCTGGTGATGAGAAAGCTGCTTGGAGGCCAGGATCAAAGGTAGGAAGGCTCAGCCCCACCAGCTTTCCCTGTGTTGATCCACACTTCTCACTTGTGTTTGTTTCCTGGTGTGTGTAGGCGTGTGTGCTCGTCTGCGTGCATGCCTGTCTGTCCTGAAGCCCACTCTGTAGATCAGATTGGCCTCGAACTTGCTGTGATCCCCATGCCTCTGCCTCCCTAGTGCTGGGATCTCAGGAGTGCACTACCTGGTTCACACACTGTTTTTTTTTTTTTTTTTTGGTTTTTCGAGACAGGGTTTCTCTGTGTATCCTTGGCTGTCCTGGACTCACTTTGTAGACCAGGCTGGCCTCGAACTCACAAAGATCCACCTGCCTCTGCCTCCCAAGTGTCACACACTGTTTTTTTAAAGATTTTTTTTTATGCGCATGTGTGTGTTCATGTGAGTAAATGTCAGCGAGTACCTGTGAAAGCCAGAAGGTGTTGTTGGATGCCTTCAAGTTAGAGTTTGTCGGGAGCGCGGTTTGGTCATCCAAATCCCGACACCTCCTTCTCTATGGAAGGGAGTCGTGTGACAAGGTGACGGCACTCGCCACCCAATAAGGTCAAATGGAATACAATTAGGCAGGCTGGTCTTTATAATATTTATTATTAACAACTTATACTAAATGAAATATCTCTACTTCTACAGGATCAGGATAAGCTGCATCAATCAAACAGAAACACTTCATGGTCATTAAAGCTAGAATAACTAATATTACAATGTATAACCACTATATGCTATAGTTAGTCCCACATCACACACTATACGACCTGTCCGTCGCTCCAGCTCCTCTCGGGGTAATCACGAACCTCGAACCACTAAGAGTGAAAGCTTATGGTCTCAGTCCAAAGCCTGAGGATAGAGCAAGAGTCTCAGTACAAGGCCTGAGGATAGAAGCAAGCAGAGGAATAGGCTGGACGTCAGTACATGACTGAGCGCCGCTTACTGCTTGTCTCCTTTGGTTTCTTATACTTTCATTTTAGCTTCATTAACATATCTCTGTGTCACCCGCATATGGCAGCACTCACTATCTTCTTATCTAGCTCCTACAGCTGGGCCTCAGCTGGGCTGTGGCTGACAGCTTCTTGCAGCTAAATGAGAAGCTATTACTTATAATCCAATACTTAAATTACTTACTAAACTTCCTGCAGCCATTCTTTATGGCTGCTTACAGGCTCCTTACAGTCCACCCCCTGACACCTGAAATGTCTTCAACATAAAAGGTGTCACTAATTGGTCAGGCCTGCGCAACTTGCCATCCCACTTGGGTGTGCAAACCAGGGGTTTACATAACTAACATCTGTCCTAGGTTGTATTAACTTATCAAATCTCCGTTTACAATTTTTATTATTTTTTGTTCTCATCCATTTAATCCTGTATTCTAACAATGTCATATATGCTGAATATTCTCTAAGCAAATCTATTATAAAAGGTCTTACTATCATTCTACAACAAAAACTCTGTAACGTTCTATCTGCTTCTGGATGAAAACTAATCCATTTGTTAGTATCTGATGATCCAGGCCATTTTCCATGTATTAAAAGATGTATAACTTCTTCAGTCTTATTACTATCTTCTATCATACTTCTCATTTGATCCTACATATATAAACAAGGATTTCCTAAATAACAAGTTATTAAGCTAGCTAATACATGAAACATTCTATCTGTTTGTTTTTGTTCTTCGGTACCAGGTCCATGTAATACAAAATGAGCCATCAAATTTGGCAATAAGTCCATTTTTGTTGGTAGCAATCCAAATTGTGGTATAAATTTTGTTACTCCTTTTGATAGGCAAAAATAACATTGTTCAGGAAATGCATCTGATTCTTTCATAATTCCCATCTGTCCCCAGATATCTTGTAGGGGTTGGAAATGTTTTGCATACATTTCTCTGATGCACTTCCTCACTCCATCTTGTTGTATCAATCCCAGTCGTCTCCTGGATGGGTCAATGCCTGGAGCCATAGCTGCAATGAATAAGATTCTACAGATAGAACAGTGTTATTATCATCATATGGTTTTACTCTGGTACGAGTAATATCAATGGGATATCTACTTAATTTTTTATGGCCTAATCTATTTTGTAATCTTCTATTTTTTATGTAATAATTCATCCAATTTGTATATGCATTGTATTCTTGTAACAATCTTCTTATATATGGTTTTAGTAAAAATTTATTACTTAAAGCTTGTAATGTAGCAGGAAAATATCTACCAGTCATAGCGTTTTTGCAATACCATTCACCTTCCAATAATTTTATTGCTCCTTCAGTATCATGTCTTATCACATTTCTGCATAATTCATAATGTGGATATTTATCCTTAGACATATAGCATGACAATATGCTTGCAAGTACATGCAAGCATCTATCTATTGGATGTTTATCCTCATGTTCTAATTTATATTGTAAATCAATTCAGGTAATAATCCTATTTGCATTACCCCATACAAATATTTTGAAGTATATTTATTTTTACAAAATGTACAATTTCTTACTATTACATTATTTACTATACCCATTCTTGACCATAAACCTGTTAGTGGTCCATATTTGTCATAGAAGATCGTCTTAATCATTGTTTGGATTCCTCCTTTCTGGATGAGCCCAAAACGTCTTCCAGAGGGGTCTGTGGTCATTTTTCTTGTTTCTAAAAAACATAAGTATCCTCAAAGCAAAAACTATTCCTATTGCACAACATACTACAAATCCTATTTCCTTAAACCATTCCCACCATCCTGCTAATGGTGTACAAATAAAGTCTAATTGGAACAATCTAGCTGTCATGTCCCAAAAACTACATTTCTTTATATTTCCTGCCCAGTCTTTATCAGTAAGTGTACTGGTTCTTAAAATTCCAACTAGCTTATGAGTTTCTAAAACATGTCTATCCAGACTCTGTTGTGCTTCTTTAATCTTCTTATGAATACTCTCTAGCTGCTTTTCATTATATTCAGCTATCTGCTGCATTTCTTGTTGTGCCTTAATAAAAGTTTGGTAATGATCCTTTTCTAAATCTTCTAAAAGTTGGAAAGGTGTGGAATATAAATGAACTTCTTGTATAGATAATTGTGTCACCCTAGTTTCATTATTTGTAGTTAATAATGAACAATTATGCACCATCCAACATCCTTTTTTAATATTCCAAGTTGTTGTAGTATCATTAAAAATTCTCTATTTAAATTGGTGCATTGTATAGTCATTTCTACATTTGTACATACTAACCATGTCCAATCACCCATATTATATACTGTATCTGTCATTGTTGTTGGTGCTAACCTAGTTTGGGTTAATTTTGTAATTGGTACATGGGTGTATACATATGTGTTTTGTCCTAGTGCTAAGGTATCATCCTGTGGTATGTAAGCTGGTGTGTTATTTACATTAATAAAAAGAAAATGGTCTATTGGTGTAACCCATGTATTTTTAATTACTGAAAATGGATCTAATTTTGTGTTCCATACTTGTGGTACAGGTTTAGTATGAAAACCTGTATAAGCATTGTCTAGAAATACTTGTAAAGTATTCAGTATGCATAATCCTCCTTCACAATAACTATCTATTGCGGGGTCCATTAAAGTTTGATAAAGTGATGTTCTTCTGCCCATACCTGTTGTAAAAAATGTGTCTAACTCTCTTTCCATTTTTTGTGCTGCTAGCATATATTGTTGACACATAAGTAAGTTGTGATTATTCATTATCTGCTCTTCTAAATATTTTTCTTGTGCTCCCCATTCTCGTCTCTGAATTTCCATTTCTGCTCTCATCTGTTGTGTTATTACATTTAAAGCATCAATAGATGCAGAAATAGATGATATGGCTTCTGAAGTTTGCCTATTAATATGTTTAATATTATTTAATTCTGCTTTAATTGGTTCTAACATAGCTGCCGAAATTCCACCACCAAACAAACCTCCCATTATAGATCCAGCTAATGCTGCTCCTAAAAGTATACCTAGTTGTAGGGGTTTTCTTCCTATCCTAACAGGTGAGGAGTATTGTAAACCTGGAAACCATGATGTTTCTTTGGAACAATACATCTTTGGTGGTGTTAGTACCTGTAGATCTATTTCTAGTCTAACTTTTCTTACTCTAGGAAATAAAATAACTTTAGCTGGTGTTTTTAAATCTGGTACTATCATAGGTGCTGATGCTACTTTTGGATTTCCCGGAGGTGGGTATAAATAACCTTGCGGGAAATGGGCTGTATATAATTTATATTTTTTGTTTTTATGACTTATGCTTCCTCTGTCTATTAATTTTCCTTCATGTTCTTTCCTATCTGGCCAAAACTCATTAGACATTGGAAGATAATATACTTCATCCCAATCTACAGAAAATGTTTGGTTTAAGCCTTTGGACTTATGTGCTAACCATTCTACTTGATGCCATGTTTCATATTGAGGATGTACATTCCACATCGAAAAGTAATATGGATAACCTGTATGCCAATATTCTACTGCATTATTAATTGTCAAATTTAAATTTTTCCAAAAATAAAGTGTTTCTTTTATGCCTATACACATTGTATACAACAGGCATAAAAGTGTAATTTGTTTGTCACATTATATTTATTAACTTTCTTAAACGAAATTGGGTTGGCAGTAGTGGTTTGATTGGCTGCATAAATTGGCACATTAGCCAGTATCAATAATATTATAAATATTATTTTATTTTGTGAAAAATGCACATAGTGTGATTCACTATCACCTGTGCTGTATGTGTATTGTTTCCTGTCTATATAGCTAAGCAAAGGTCTCTTATCGCGTCCAGAATCGGAAGTCCTACCCACAGGACACATGCTATCCAGGTGATTATTAATTGCCAATTTTAGTTCCCCTTTACCTGGGGTTATCCACACCTGGTTTTTTGTGCCTGGGGCGACAATTTCCGCTTTCCGGAGGCTTTGTCCCTTGTGTGACCTAAAAACACAAATATGAGGTTTCATTACTGATTTATCATCATCAATGGGCATTTCATAACTTATATTATATTTTATGGCTTCACTTAATGGGCTTCCTCTATATAACCTAGGTCTTTCATTTAAATTTCTAATTGCTTCCAATGAAGCTCTTGCCAATGGTTTTCCTTGTTCCTGCAATAATCCTTCAATAGGCCATTCAGGCGCTCAATAGCTCCTGCTGCAGTAGGGTTATAGGCATGATGAAAGTCCCACTGAATGTCTAAATTTTTTGCTAAATCCTGTATTCTTTTACCTGTAAAATGTGTGGTAAAGCACCAAGGCACACATTCCACAAGCATAGCTACCTCTTGAGTTGGTTTTGGTCCTGGTCTGGCCAATGCCAAACCAGTAGTGATATCTACTATTGTACATAAATATTGTCCCTTAAATGCATTTAATGGTCCTATAAAATCAATTTGTATTAATGTGTTAAAACCTGTTCGGTGTCCTATAACACCTTTATATTGTTTATTAAATCTGGTTTTCTGGTTAGGGCATGACTGGCATCCTCTAATGGCATTTTTAATTATGTGCCATGATACTTGTATGTTTCTTTGGGTAAACCATTGATACAGAGCATGGGTTCCTAAATGTCCCATAGCTCTATGAAGATCCAATATTTCCTTTTGTCTTACTGCTACTTCTAATTCTGGTTTCACTATTTCATATCTGGCTTTGATTTTCTTTCTTAAAGGTGCTTCATCCTTAATTTCATAAGTTCTCCTTATTTTTAATACTGCACTTGCTAATTGATCTACTATTGCATTATTTGTGCTAGTTTCATCCTTTTTATTAGTATGAGCATCTACATGATAAACTGTTATTTTCACCTGTTTACTTATTTGGTCTAATTCTTCCCATGCTTCTTTAGACCATAAATCTTTACCATTTATTTTCCATCCTGTCTTTCTCAATTTTCCTGACCATATAGCTATTCCATTCGCTACACACCATGAATCAGTATAAATTGTCATATACTTAGCTTTTTCTTTTAATGCTTGTCTAGCTGCTAACAACGCTGCTATTACTTCTGCATGCTGAGCTGATTTGCTGTTACCTTGGTCTGTAATTGTCATGCCATCTGAAGGTCGGTAGGCAGCAGCTTTCCATTTGATTTTACCACCATGGGTAGCTGATGAGCCATCTGTGAACCATGCTTGCAACATACCTGATTGGTAGGGTTTTGTACCCCATCGTCCGATGGGAGTAGATGGTGACACTTCCTCCTTAATTTCGGGAGGTTCCACCAACCAATCACCTTCAGGTTGTTGTTGGAGCATGTTTTCAGACATTGCTGACATTTTCCCTTTTTGTGACACTTGGTGACGTTTAACAAAGTCTTCCAAGTACCATTTCCATTGGAGCACCCTTCCTTCAATAGGCAGGCCTGTCCAGGCTTCGCCCGGGGCTTTTACCCAATCTAGGATGGGAAACTCCGTATGGATTATAACCAGATTTTGGGTTATCATAGTGGCGGTGGCTTTAGCTGCCTCATATGCGGCCCAAATTGTCCTTTCGAATAATGAGAACTGGTTTTCAGACCAAGGAAAGCGTTTGCTATAAGATCCTACTGGTAACATCCTTTCACTTTTAACAGATATATTCCAATTGCCATGTCCCTTGGCAAAAAGTACTTCTATAATAATAGTACTATTTTCTGAACTGTAATATAATTTTTTATATTCCTTTATACACTTTATTAAATATTTTACTGCCTCATCCTGTTCTTCTGTCCATTCAAAATCATTTGCCTTCCTAGTAATTTTATATAATGGTTGTAACATTAATTGTAAATATGGAATGTGTTGTCTCCAATATCCAAACAATCCTATAAGATGTTGTACCTGAGTCTTATTTATTGGTTTCTCTATTTTTTCTAACTTATCTATCACAGAATCAGGTATTTCTGGACCAGTTGTAGACCAATGTATTTCTATGTAATTAATGCAACCTACCCTAGGAGTACATTGGTCCACTTAACTCTTTTTGCAGGACCCTGCACTTTATCCATATTAATTGTCCATCCTTTATCTCTCAAATGCTGTATTAATTTCTTCACAGTGTCTGCTACTTCCTTCTCTTCCTGTCCAAAAACTATTAAGTCATCCACATATGACAAACATTCCACCCCCTTGGAATCAAAATCCTTGAGAGTTTCGGTTAATGCCGTATGTGCGATGATAGGACTATTCAAATATCCTTGTGGTAATCTAAGAAATCTATACTGCTTACCTTGCCACGTGAAAGTGGTCAGTTCCTGAGAATTTGGATGCAATGGTATGCCAAAGAACATATCGGATAAGTCTATGGTTGCCAGCCATTTTGGTGATGCCCTTTTTATTTGTGTAAAAATATTATCAATGTCTGGTAACTGACCAGGGAGTTTATCACTAATTTCATTAATTCTTCTATAATCTACAGTAAATCTCCATTTACCATTTGGTTTCTGTACTGGCCATACTGGGGAGTTATAGTTAAAACTTTGGGCTTGTATTATTATATTTTCTTTTAATAGATCTTTAATACTTTGATTTATTTCTTCAATTCCTCCTTTAATTGGATATTGAGTAAAACTTGGTTTAGTTTTAGGAAGCTGTACTGGTTCTATTTTTACTTCTGCTAAATTAACCATTATCTTTTTTATTTTCTTATAATTCAATTATTGTGGCTTTAAAGCTTTAATCTCTTCAGTTCCTAACACATTACAAGGTGCTAGTTTTCAAGCACCTTGTACCCTTCTTTCTGAATTTACTCTTTGTAAAACTACATATTTATGTCCTTTTTGTTGATTTCCTAGATCTGTTATAATAGAGATTTGGCTTCCTGTATCAATAAGCCATTTAGTTGGTATTATTCCCTTTTCGGTGACTCTGGGAATATTTACAAAAGGTCAACAGCAGCTAGATACTAGACCTTTTGTCTAGGTCACTTAAGTTTATCGCGTAGGCCTTCCATTGTGATATCGCTCGTTGACACGGGAGCGATTCTGTGGGTAAGGTCGGAACCTGCCTGATGGATTGTTGCCTCTGCCTAAAAAATTTCTGTTCCGCCTGTAATCTTGTTCATTATTTTGTGGTGGTTGTCTATGAAAAAGTTCGTTCTTCCTTCCCCAGAACCTGTTCATAAATCCTGGGTTCCTTGGTGGAGGTCTTATATTCATTGTTCTAGTATTTCCATAAGGTCTTACTTTAATATTAACATATGGTCTATTTCTATCCTTCCTAGGTTTCTTAATTTTTGTTTGAAATGACAGTACTCTATCCTGTTCCAATTCTCTATACTGTTTAAAATAGTAAATGCCATCTGCTATCGTCTGACATCCCTGTAATCCACTTGTAATTTGTATTCTCAAATTGGGTGGAGCTCCCTTTATAATAATTTTCCTGAATGCCGGTGTCATTGGCGAGGCTTGAGGTGTAGTAGCCTGGTTGTAAATGAATTAAATCTTAGTATATTAGGAATTTTATGGTTCATTTATAATTGCATCTCCATAAGTTAACCATCTTCCTGCAGTTTCAAATTGTGTCAGATCTAATGATGGAAAAGCATATCTCCAGGCTGCAGTTATCCAGTCTAATAAGGGATGAGTATCTCCCTTTGCTGTCTCAAGAACGTGTTCTAACGCATCATATATAGACGGGTTTTCGATAATTCCTTTAATTTTTTGCCATTTCTTGGCTCGAAAGCATGATTGTGTCTGCCCCTTTTTCCTACAATCTAACCATATACTGTGCATCTTTGGCGCCACCTTGTGCATATTCCCGTCTTAACTCACTTAGCTCTTGTGGGCTGAATGGTCTAGTCTCCGTCACTTCCAATTCCGGGGTTTGGGGCGTATTTGAAAAAGTAGGAGCTAATCTACTTATGCCTGATTTGGACGGAGTCTTTTTAGTAGTAGTTACCACCGGAAAAGAGTACGAAGTAGGAGTTTCAGAGTTGATCAGGCTCTTTTCCCGCTTCAGTACATTTAAAGCATGCCTTTTTCCCATCAGCCTATCCTTATCAATGTCTTGCACAGTTTTCATTAAAATAGCCGGCACTTCTTTTTTATGATCTCCTTCTATTGAGGGTCTGACTACCTCTGGATCCTTGAGGTCACCCTGTATCTTGGTAGGTTTCATACCTACTTTTCCCTTAACTGCTCTAGCAGTATCGCTCCATTTTTGTTCCTCTTCTGACTGGATTGGTTCCCTGTTACTGGAGATATTTGCAATTTTTTTTATTTTCTTAAAGAATTCATTTCCACGTTTTATTGGCTAACCAATACAGAATCTTAATTTCCTTTTTTCTAAGGTACCAAGTTATATTAGATAAGTTCTGAGCCTTGATTAATTTTTCAAATTTTAAGTCTGCTTGTCTCTCTAATCTCTTTGAAAAAAAAATTTTAACATAGAAAAAATAAAAGTAGCTTCGGGCGTGTGACTTCAAAGTACCATGCGCCAATAACCAGCTCTTCCTCAAGTTTCCCTGAGTTGGCTTCGAGGCGTCCAGTTAGCCTTACTGTGTACCCGGGTTGGGGCAATATTTCAGGCAGGGTTGGTCCCGTCTCCAATAACCCGCTCTTCCTCAAGTTTCCCTGAGTTGGCTTCGTGGAGCGTTACACAACCCCCTTTGGTTGTCACAGGCCTTCCAGCTACAGCTTATTAGAATTCCTCTAATCCTTCCTTTTATCCTGCCAACTACGCCAGCTGTCGAGAGCGCGGTTTGGTCATCCAAATCCCGACACCTCCTTCTCTATGGAAGGGAGTCGTGTGACAAGGTGACGGCACTCACCACCCAATAAGGTCAAATGGAATACAATTAGGCAGGCTGGTCTTTATAATATTTATTATTAACAACTTATACTAAATGAAATATCTCTACTTCTACAGGATCAGGATAAGCTGCATCAATCAAACAGAAACACTTCATGGTCATTAAAGCTAGAATAACTAATATTACAATGTATAACCACTATATGCTATAGTTAGTCCCACATCACACACTATACGACCTGTCTGTCGCTCCAGCTCCTCTCGGGGTAATCACGAACCTCGAACCACTAAGAGTGAAAGCTTATGGTCTCAGTCCAAAGCCTGAGGATAGAGCAAGAGTCTCAGTACAAGGCCTGAGGATAGAAGCAAGCAGAGGAATAGGCTGGACGTCAGTACATGACTGAGCGCCGCTTACTGCTTGTCTCCTTTGGTTTCTTATACTTTCATTTTAGCTTCATTAACATATCTCTATGTCACCCGCATATGGCAGCACTCACTATCTTCTTATCTAGCTCCTACAGCTGGGCCTCAGCTGGGCTGTGGCTGACAGCTTCTTGCAGCTAAATGAGAAGCTATTACTTATAATCCAATACTTAAATTACTTACTAAACTTCCTGCAGCCATTCTTTATGGCTGCTTACAGGCTCCTTACAGAGTTACTGGTGGCTGTGCTGCCGTATAGGTGCTAGGAACCAAACTGGGATCCTTTGGAAGATCCAAGTGCTCTTAACTGCTAAGCCATCTCTCCAGCCTTTCCTTTCTTGGAGGGGGAGCCGAGGACCAAACCCATACATAGCCTTGCTCTTGCTATACAGATGCCCTGAGCCAAACCCCCAACCCCTCTTTCTTTTCTTTTCGTTCATCCACCTTGTCCTTCATTTTTATCTCTCACAGTCTTGCATGCTAAAGGTTGAACTTCAGTTTCTCTATTCGTGCAAGACCAAGTTCTATTGTCATTATATAGCTGAGTCATCCCCAGTCTCAGTGACTGCTGGCCCAAGGCTGGAACTAGCAAGGTTGAGCCCCTAGCAGTGAAGACACTTAGGGCTCTAAATCCATTTCCCCAATCCCTCTAACTTGCTGACCCCAAGACCATGGCTGTGTCAATAGTGAGCACTTGTTGAACTCTTACCTCTGGGCTACATATCCATGTTAAAAGTTGGAGAATTGCCTCATGCTTACAGCAATCCCATGAGAACTCACGGATGATTAAATAATTGGGCCAAAAAAAAAATACAGCCAATAAGCAGCAGAGATGAGCCCTCTCTCCTCTTCCAGCTGCTTTCTTCTCAGTTGTCATCACCATTTGGCAGTGTTTTATTTCATCTGCAAGTCTGTTCTGTCAACCCATTTTTCATTACTACAGCGGAGTACAGAGGCTGGATAATTTTATGTGGAATAGGTGGCATGTGGTGACATATGCCTGTTTCCAGCACTTGGGAGGTGGAGGTAGAAAGATCAGGAGTTGAAGGTTATTCTTGGCTACAAAGTGAGTTCGAGAACACCCAGGGCTATGTGAGACCTACCTAAGAAATGAAGAAACAGACACCTGACGTTCATTGAAGTTCAGTCCATTTCAAGGTCAAAGGGCTGCTACTGGTGCAGTTGGTGTCCCAAACTGGCGCAGGGTTCCACATGATAAAAGAGAGGGAACATGCACACTGTCTCTTCTGGTTCCTCTTTCCTGTTTTGTTTTGAGACAGTCTCACTATATAGATCAGGCTGGCCTCAAACTCACAGAGATCCACCTGCCTCTGCCTCCTGAGTGCTGGGATCAAAGGCCTACGCCACTACGCCTGGCCTCACTCACTGTACTTATATTTCAATTATGTGACTTTTCTTCAAACTTATAGTCTTTAACTTCTGGTATGTAAAATCTAAAAGGACAATACAGAAGAAATGAGCAAAACAGAGATCATGTTAAATGGAAGTAGCTTGCCTGGCAAGGTGGCACACACTTGTACTCCAGTGCTCATGAGCCGAGGCAGGAGGATTGCACCAAGTTTGAAGATTGCCTGTTCTACATAGAAAGTTCCCGACTAGCCAGAGCTACATAGGAGAGACCAAGTCAATGAATAAACAAATACATGTAACAGGCAAAGCTATAATTAAGATGAAATGGGCTAGAGATGTAGCTCAGTTGGTACCCTCTGTAGCAAAGGATGGTTTTGAGCGCATAGATAACTCCCGCGTCTGCCTCCAGAGTGCTAGGACTAGAGGCTCACCATCATGGTCCCTTCAATGAACTCTTTCTGTTTGTTTGTTTGTTTGTTTGGGTTTTTGAGACAGAGTTTCTCTGTGTAACTCTGGCTATCCTGTACTCACTTTGTGGACCAGGCTAGCCTTGAACTCAGAGATCTACCTGCTTCTGCCTCTGAATGCTGGGATTAAAGGCGTGCGCCACCATGCTGGGCACATGAACTCTTTAATCAGATCTCTAACCCAGTGTTTTCCCTTATGACAGCAGCACTGGGGCTTCCTGCAAAACTGCTTCCAATGATTTAGTGACAAAAAGGAGATAAAGGATAATTAAATACTGTAGCCAGGGGAAAGAATAAGTACTCTTATGTGATGGGCATGCCTCTTGGCACTGGAGACTGAGGCAGGAGAAGCTCTGAGTTTGAGGCCAGTCTGGGCTACAGAGGGTTATTCAGTCTCAACAACAAAAGCCAACCATCTAAACAAGACCTCGTGAACGGCTAGCCAGCTTGCTGGCCACAGGGCTGGTTTCTGCCAGGACGATTGCTGTGTAGTGAATGACATTGCAGTGACCGTGCTCTGCGCAGGGCGACAGTGGGAACTTGCTCCCTCATTTTTCCTTTATTACTTTTTTTTTTTTTGGTGTGGGTTCTTTCTTTTGAAACAAGATGTAGCCCAGGCTGACCTGAAACTCACTTTGTAGACCAGGCTGGCCTCCAACTCACAGAGATCCAACTGCCTCTGCCTCCCAAATCCTGGGATTAAAGGCGTGCCCCATGATGCCTGGCTCACCTTTCCTTTAGTAGTGTTGCAATCCCCAGAATTAAAATACTTTTGCCTAGCCGGGCAGTGGTGGCGCACGCCTTTAATCCCAGCACTTGGGAGGCAGAGGCAGGCAGATCTTTGCGAGTTCGAGGCCAGCCTGGTCTACAAATTGAGTCCAGGACAGCCAGGGCTACACAGAGAAACCCTGTCTCGAAAAACCAAGAAAAAAAAATACTTTTGCCTTATTGCATCTATTTCCTGGAAACACTTGACACATCAGACTTTTGTCCAAAATGAAGATACATTACTTAATTTTTAAATTATTATTATTTTGAGGCTGGAGAAGTGGCTTGGTGGTTAATAGTGCTTGCTGCTATTTCAGAGGACTAGTTTCAGGTGGTTCACAACTACCTGTAAATACAGCTCCAGGAAATCCAGTTCCCTCTTTTGGTCACTACCAATACCTACATACATGTGTGCATATGCACACATAAACATACGCATAAATAAATAAATAATACATATTTTTATTTTATTGTTATTTTAAAGTCAGAGTCTCCTGTATCCCCAGCTGCCTTCTGATTCTGTCCCTCTCGCATGCTGGGGTTCCAGGCATACACCATCATGCCAGTGTATGGCAGTACCAGGGATGGAACCAAGGGCTTTATGCATGAGGCAGGCACTCTACCAACTGAGGCGCATCCCAAGCACAGAGACCTAGAGACCTGACTCTTTTTTTTTTTTTTTTTTTTTGGTTTTTCGAGACAGGGTTTCTCTGAATATCTCTGGCTGTCCTGGACTCGCTTTGTAGACCAGGCTGGCCTCGAACTCACAAAGATCCGCCTGCCTCTGCCTCCCAAGTGCTGGGATTAAAGGCGTGCGCCACCACCGCCCGGCCAGAGACCTGACTCTTAAGGCTGCTTCTTCACCTTCCTCTAGACCACTCGATTTTCCATTGCCCTCCACTTCTGCGCCAAGACAGCCTTGGAGTCCTGTGCATGGGCTGTCCCCTTTTTCTCAGGTTCTGCAATGTCTAAGCACTTCATTTTTTTTCCTGGTTTCTCTAGTGAAGCTACCAGGATCCAGACATGATAACCTGTTCTAATCCTTACCGCCTCCTGAAGGCCATTTGACCAGGAGGACCGCTGTGGTTTGGAGGGAAGGGCGGCGTGGCAAGGGCCTCACTGGCTCAGTTCTCACAGACACTTCTTTTCTTACCACTGCAGTTGTTAGTGCAGAGGTGCTCAAAGCCCAAGAAGAATGGGAGGTGGTGGACACCATCCAACCAGACACAGGTAAGTGTGGAAATGGTGCTGTCCAGAAGAAGTGGTGGACACCATCCATCCAGACACAGGCAAGTGTGGAAATGGCGCTCGCTGTCCAGTGCATCTACCAGCAGAAGCCACATTCAAAACCAGCACCTGTGACTGGGGCTAGAAGATGAATTCTTGAATGCTGTCACTTTCGTTATATGACATAGAATAAAGTCTCATCCACAAATCCTAACATGACATCCTACAACATGAAGGAGAGAAGGAACACCACAGGGCAAGGCTGCCATTGCTGCCCACCCTCCACCCAGTGCTAAGAGAGCATTGGTCATGGTGAGCCCCTGAAAGGGAACAGGGATGGAGGCCCTACAGGGGCAATGAAGGCCCCTGTGGAAGCCACCTGCTAGCCATCTCTGAAGGCTGGGAAGAATTGCACCAGTTCCTTTTCTGACAGATTTAGATGGATCTATAGAAGGGTAGAGACCATCTGGGTCTCACCCAAGCTTCAGCAAGCTCAGGAGAGATGTCACAGTGAGTGACACCAGCCACCACCTAAATTGCTGGTGACAAGTTGGTAGCCAGTGCTTGGTTTAGAGGTAACAACCATCTGGCTGTCAGTGGATATTTGCTAATAGGGCAACTCCCAAATCCTCAGGTGTCTTCTCTTTTGCTTTAGAGAGTGGGGTCAGTTCACAGCAGCCTGGCCAGCAGCTCATCTCCTTCAGTGAGGCCCTGCAGCACTTCCAGACTGTGGACCTCTCCTCCTTCAAGGTATGGCTGTAGGGAAGTGTGCTCCAGCATGTGCCTGCTTCCTAAGCTTGCTGACAGCGGACCCTTTCTCACCTGGGTGCAGGATCTCAGGTAGCCAAATAACCAGATTTGGTTTCTCATATCTATAATACCAGCATTACATGGGCAGGAAGACTGCCTCCTGGTTAAGACCAGCTAACTGTACTCCAGTCTAAGAACCCATGACTGATTGGTTTATTCTCTGTGTGTGCATAGGTGCCTTGTGGTGGTCAGAGGGTGTTAGGTCCTGTGGGACTGAAGTTACAGGTGGTTGTGAGCCACCTAATGTGATGTCAGTGCCAGGAGCAGAACCCAGGTCTTTTGGAGGAACAAGTGTTCTTAACCCATGAGCCATCTCCGAGAACCCATGCTTCGTGCAGAGCCCTGCTAACTTTTGTGGAACAAGCCTGAGGAGCTCTGGCAACCCTATGATTCAGAATACGTGCAGATATCCCATGTTTTTCCCTCTTAGAGATGGGAAGTATGGAGTCAAACACCAGGTAGCTCCTTGGGAAGGCAAGACAGACTGTCTAGGGAGTGGGGTACTTGTGCTTCATGGCAGATGAAGGAAAATTCACTGTAGGACCCAGGAGCTGTTTAGCAATTTAATTAAATTTATTTATTTTTGGGCTGGCCTCGGTGCTGCATGCCTTTAATCCCAGCACTTGGGAGGCAGAGTCAGGAGGATCTCTGTGAATTCAAGGCCAGCCTGGTCTACAAAGTGAGTCCAAGACAACCAGGACTTGGCACACAGAGAAACCCTGTCTCAAAAAACTAAAACAAAAAAATTTATTTTTGAAACAGAATCTTGTTATGTAGCCCTGGCTGACCTGGTAATGTGTTGCCATGACTGGTGATAAACTCAAGGCAATTCTCCTGCTTCAGCCTCTCAAGTGTTGGCATTATAAGCATGCACCACCATACCCAGTATAATTTAGACATTTAGAAAAGATGTTGAGGGCTGGAGAGATACATGGCTTAGCAGTTAAGAGCACTTGTGTTTGCAGGGGACCTGGGTTTGATTCCCAGCACCTGTGTTTCAGCTCACTACCCTCCATTACTCCAGCACCAGGGGACTGGACACCCTCTTCTGACCACCTCGGGCACCAGACATGCACTTGGTGCATGGCATACCTTAGAGCTTTTTCAGAACTCTAGCTATTGACTGACTAGTGAGGCCCAGCCCTCATAGATGTTAAATTAAAAAAAAAAAAAAAAGATGTGGATGCTAAGTATGACGGCACACATCTGTAATTCTAGCACTGAGGAGGCTGAGGCAGGAAGATCATAAGTTCAAGGCCAGCCTGGGCAGCAAGATGACTCAGTGGGTAAAGGCTCTTGCCATACAAGCCCTGTGACCTGAGTTCGTTTTCCAGAACCCATGTAAAGGTGGCAGGAAAGAACTGGCACCACAGTGGACCTCTGACCTCCACACACATGCGCCGTGACATGTATGCCCCTCACTCACATCTGCAAACACACACTGATAATGAAGTGGGGAGGAGAAAGGAGTACGAGGGGAGTCAGCATACTGAGGGCTTTGTGAGACAGCTTGAGTGGCCTGCGTAAGCTTAGCAGAGTGTGATTTCAGATATTGAGTCCTCAACCATGAGAGAGGCTAAGGAGACAAACTGATACAAAAGGCCAGAAGACCCCAACATGCAGAACTGTGTAAGGCAGGTGGTGGTGGCCCTGACTCTGGGGATCCAGCATGATGTTGTTTAGGCAGGACATCCAACTCATGAGTGCCCACTGGCCCTAGCAACATGCCAGCAGGGAAGGAGCTGAGTTTTGGAATTCATATCCTCAGAAACAGATAGCCGTATGAAGGGTAGACACAACCTCGCTGAGACTGCTAGCCTGGATTCTGCCGGACCATTATTAGGGATTCCGTGTGGCCACAGCTGGGCCTCACTGGTCAGCCAATATCCAGTTCTGAAGAAGCTCAAGAGACCAAAAGCAGAAAGCTGGCTGGGACCGCCCACACCTAAGGACATCTTGCAAAGACTCTGGGAGCTGGAAGCGCCTGTCTCTGGAGTCTCCCTGCTGCCTCCTGGGTTCTGACTCCTTCTCCTGACCCAAACACTAACTGAGGGGCAGCCACTGGGTGGTAAAAGTTTGCATAGATATAGATTGTGCTTTCCTTCCCAGAAAAGAATCCAGCCAACTATTCGAAGGACTGGGCTCGCCGCCCTCCGGCATTGCCTCTTTGGGCCACCAAAACTGCACCAAGGACTTCGGGAAGAAAGAGACTTGATCCTCACCATTGCTCAGTGTGAGTGCTAGGGGCAGCCCCAGGGTACATGTTGGGGCTCTTGTCTCTTCTGATTGCCATGAGAACAGGATGATAGTACCATGTCTTGAACATAGTCCAGTTTTCCATCCTCCAGGAAGGACTGGTTTCTTCCTGGGGGGACAACCTAGCAGAAAGTGTGCGTGTGTTTTGGTGCAGGTGGCCTGGACAGCCAAGACCCAGTGCACGGCCGAGTGCTGCAGACCATCTACAAGAAGCTGACTGGCTCCAAGGTCGCTTGTGCTCTTCATGGAGACCATTGGGAAGACCTGGGCTTCCAGGGTGAGAGAACAGGGTCATCTTGCTTTCCATCTTTTCTCCCCAGAGGGACAGGCCATCTTGAGTAAGGAGGGTACAGAAAATTCATGGGCCCCAGGGACAGCACACGGGAGTGTGCAAAGTATGCCTGGGGGGGAAAAGAGAGGGATAGAGAGCTTGTCACTTGAAGCTCTCCAATCTGTTAAGAAGCACTTTTGTGGTGTGAGATGGCCTACATGGGAGTGATGTCATTTGAATCTGGTTTGCTTGTGTTTTTTCCTTTTTTCAAATGAAAACTGTATTATAGCTATTTTAAATTGAAACAATTATTTCACTTGCTATTGGATTATACATTTATTATTTGTTTGTTTGTTTGTTTTTGAGGCAGGGTTTCATGTAGCCTAGGCTGATCTCAGACTCACTGTAGAGCCGAGCATGACCTTGAGTTTCTGATCCTCCCTGTCCAGTTTATGTAGTACTAGACATCTAGCCCAGGGCTTTGTTGACTGCTAGGTAAGTAGTTTGTCTACTGAGCTACATCCTCAGCCCTATACTATTTCCCCCTAAATTCCCATTGTTACATTTGTCAATAATAAGAAACAATATTTGAGCCGGGCGGTGGTGGTGCACGCCTTTAATCCCAGCACTTGGGAGGCAGAGGCAGGCGGATCTTTGTGAGTTCGAGGCCAGCTTGGTCTACAAATTGAGTCCAGGACAGCCAAGGATACACAGAGAAACCCTGTCTCGAAAAAACAAACAAAAAAAAAATAAGAAACAATATTTAAGGGCATGGCGGTACGCACCTTTAATCCCAGCACCTGGGTAGCAGAAGCAGGCAGATCTCTGTGAGTTTGAGGCCAGTTTGGGCTACATATAGGGTTCCAGGCCAGCCTGGGCTGTCATAGTTCTCTACAGTTGCAGTAACAGATTTTTAAAAATTTAGCTAAGAGACGTAGTTCAGTTGTTGGAGTGTTCACCTAGCATGCATGAAGCCTGTGTTCAATCCCCAGCACCCCATAAAATGACATAGTTTCATACACATACAATTCTAGCACTGGAGAAATGGATCAGAAGGTTAAGGTCATACTCAGCTGTATAGCAGGGAGGAGTCCTGGACTCTCTGTGACCCTGTTCAGACACGAAGAGATGACGTAGACAAACAAGCCCACTGTTACCTAGTTTGTAGCCCAGTCTGACACAGGACTCCATGAGAGGATCAGGGTGTCAGCAGTGCTGATTTCATTTGTGGAGGATCTAGAAAATACATTTCCTTAACTTTCTGAGCTCCTAGAAACTTCCTGCACACATCTATCAACCACAGTCAGGAGCAGCTTGCTCCATCTTCACATCCTCCTCCTCTGGTTATGTGTTTCCATTTCCTTCTGCTTTCATGAATCTCTCTCTTCTGCACCGAGCCCACCCAGATACCCCAAGACACTAGGAAAGGAAAGATTCAGAGTGTGGACATCTTTGGAAGTAGAAGTTATTCTGAGTACCAGAATGTCTTTAAAATCTCTCAGGTACTTAGAGCATCTGCCTTATCTCAGGTGTCATTCAGGTTGAGCTTATCCTGGTTCTTGAAATAGTGCATGTTCAGTCACACCCTGAGCATTATGCCATAAGTCTCTGGGTCCCCTTTATCTCTTCTGTTCCAGGAGGGCTTCCTTCAATACTGGGCCTTCAATACAGGGAGTAAGGGGCAATGTCACTCACTGGCTGAAAGCCCAAATACTGCATTCAGTTTCCACAAATACCGCTAGCTGGGAGCAGTAACGGGACACTGTAACCATTCCCATGTCCTCCACTGACATTGTAGAGGGGATAAGGGAGCTCCTTACCACTAGATGGGTAAATGCCATGCCTCACACTCAGCTTTCTCTATTGCAGCTAAGGGCTTCCTGGGTTCAGTCAGACAAGGGAAGAAACTTGGGCCCTTGCTGGGCCTTTGCTGAGGAGGAGGAGCAGGAGGAAGAGTGATGGCACATGCATCTCTGTGGTGTTTGGTTGGAGTAGATTAGCTGTTACTATCTAACTTGGATCTGTCTTACTAGGCTGCCCTTCTCCTATCCCTTTTGACTAGAGAGCCATCATTTCTGGAGCCTTTTTGATCTGCTCAGTCTATTTTCTGTTGCTATCACAAAATACTTAAACTGGGTGATGAATAGAAGACAGAAGCTTCTTGGGCTAATGATTCTGATTGCCGTGATGCCCAAGAGCATGGGTCCAGAGTCTGCTTGACATCTGCTGAGGGCCTTCATACTGTCTCAGAACATGCAGATACAGGAGAAAGGAAGGGCGGGCCCATGTCAGCTTGAGTCTTCCTTCCTCTTTTTCCTCTCTGCTGGCCTTTAACTTGGCCATACAGACAAAGATGACCTTGAACGTCTCATCCTCCTGCCTCTACTGCCCAAGTGCTGGGATGACAGGCAGGTTGACAAACATGCCATTTATACAGTTCTGAGATGGCAGCCAGGGGGAAATGACTACAGAAGGCCATGGGAACAGAAACAAGCTGCTTCTAGGGTAGTCCTGAGTGCTGGAGGATGGGCTTAGAGTGTGTGGTCCTTAGAGCCCAGCAGGGCTGTGTCCAGAAGTGGGCATGTGCAGGGCTCTCCTCCTCTAGCCCAGCAGGGCTAGTCAGGACAGTGTTCCAGCAGCATCCTGGGAGCTCAAGGGACCAGGACATCTTTCCTGCTCACTGTTACATCCTGGTTTCTGCCACAGGAGCAAATCCAGCCACAGACCTCAGAGGGGCAGGCTTCCTTGCCCTTCTGCACCTGCTGTACCTGGTAATGGACTCAAAGACTTTGCTGATGGCCCAGGAGATTTTCCGCCTGTCTCATCACCATATCCAGGTAGGGTGCTGGCGGGAAGACACAGGGGCAGGCTGTGGATTGAGGACCCGAGCAGCTAGGAGGACTGCATAGCTCAGTGTCAGGATGGTGGAGACAAGCCATGAATGACTTCTCTATCACATTCCCTGGGATCTGGGCTCTACTGTTCGTTAGCAGGTGGTCTTCAGCAAATCCCTCAGCCACTCAGAGCTTGATTTCCTCATCTACAGGATGGAAATCCTGAAGACTTGTTTTCATTTCTTTTCTGTTGCTGTGGTGAAGCTAGTAAGGAAGGAAGGGTTTGGCTGTGCTCACAGTTTGAGGTTCTAGGATATCAAAGCCAGGGAGTTGCAGTGGCAGCAGGAACTCCTGGAGGCAGCTGATCATGTTGCCCCACAGTGAAGAAACAAAGCAGTGCCAGGCATCGTGGCACACACCCTTGATCCCAGCACTTGGGAGGCAGAGGCAGGCAGATCTCTGTGAGTTCGAGGCCAGCCTGATCTACAGAGTGAGTCCAGGACAGCCAGGACTACAAAAAGAAATCCTGTCTTAAAAAAACAAAAAACAAAAAGTAAAAGAAAAAGGAAAAAAAAAAAGAAACAAAGCAGTACCTGCAAGATCGCTAAGTGTACAACTTGGTTTGTCCATTTCATATGGACCTAGACCCCCTGCCCACAATTAAGATGTGTGTCTCCATGTCAACAGCATAATCAAAATAATGTGTCATTAGCATAACCAAAGGCCCATATCCCAGGTGGCTCCAGACACTGGTCATTTGTCAACACTAACCATCATGACACTTTGTAGGCTCCCTGGGAATATTCAATTGTTTATGATCAGTTGCACTAGGCACACAGAGTGGTTGCTGCTTCCAGAATTGGTAGTTTCTTTCAGCTCTGAAAGGACGAGGTAAGCTTTGGGATGGCCCATGGTCTTACCACCAGCCCAGTGATGGTTTTGGTAGCCCCTTGGTATCCCCTGCCCTTTGAGGATAGGTCTGATGGTTTTCCCATGTAGTGAAAGATAGTATTCCCTCCAGAGAAAACAGATGTGGCCTGCTTCCTCCCATTTATCTACCCAAATTCCCGGGGCTGCGAATTAATTCATTGAGCGAACAAAGATCTCTTCCACATCCCCACCCCCTCTAGTTATTTTTCATGATGCTTAGGATGTGTCAGAGAGAAAAACAGACCTGGATCCTTCAGGACAGATGACAATACACTAAATAAATTCCAGAAAGTGGTAATTGATAAGAAAGGGGGCAGGTAAGGTAGGGACACAGGGCTTAATGGAGGAGTTAGGATAGACAGAGCCTGGAAGGAGGTGGAGCCAGGCCTGTGCCGAGGATATCTGGTGTTCCAGAGGGTGTATTAGAAGTGAAGGTCACAAGACAGGGAGTATGCTCTAAGTGAGTAGAAGGAACATGGTGCATGGTGGGAGAAGAGCCCCCAAGGAAGCAGGCCGGTTAGCAGGCCTTGCCAGTCACATGGTGGATTCTGGATTGGCCCCCGTCTTGCATCAGGTGCAACTAACTGCTTGATGGTGTGCTCAGGGTTCTTACCAGCTGCTAGCTGAAGAACAATTTCTAAGAAGGTCCCTTCTGATCATCCAAGTTGGGGGAGGTACTGGGTTAGAACAGAGAAATTTCAGAGGAGATGAAATAAACTAGACCCATGTGTGGCTCTAAGAGAGTGGGAGCCACATGGGTTTTGATGGAATGGACATGGGGTTAGAAATTGGGCAAGGAAGAAGTCACTGGTTTTTGTTTTTTGTTTTTCTCTTTTTTCTTTTTCTTTTTGTTTTTTGCTTTTTTCAATACAGGTTTCTCTGAATCCTCGGCTGGCCTGGACTCAACTCTGTAGACCAGGTTAGCCTTGAACTCAACAGAGATCCACCTGCCTCTGCCTCCCAAGTGCTGGGATTAAAAGCGTGTGCCACCACAACCAGCCATTACAGACAGCTATGAACTGTCATATGGTGCTGGGATTTGAACCCGGGTCCTGTGGAAGAACAGCCAGTGCTCTTAACCACTGATCCATTTCTCCAGCCCCACTTTTTGTTTTTCTTAACTAAGAACAACTAGGAAAAGAAGATGGGCGATACACACCTCTAATCTCAACACACAGGAGCCAGAGACATAGGATCTCTATGACTCGGAGGCAGCCTGGTCTACATACAAGTCAGCTAGGGCTACACAGTAAGGCTCTGTTTAAAAGAAAAGAGGTAGCGTAAAGGAAAAGTGTGGCTGGAGAGGTGGCTCAGTGCTTAAGAACACTGACTGACCCGGGCGTGGTGTTGCATACCTTCAATCCCAGCACTTGGGAGGTAGAGGCAGGCAGATCTCTGTGAGTTCAAGGCTAGCCTGGTCTACAAAGTGAGTCCAGGACAGTCAGGGCTACACAGAGAAGCCCTGTCTCAAAAAACAAAACAATCAAACAAACAAAACACTGACTGCTCTTCTAGGGTGTCTAGATTTATTTCCCAGCATCCACATGGTGGTTCACAATGGTCTGTAACTCCAGTTCTAGGTTCTGCCCTCCTCAAGTGCAAGCCATTCATGTGGCACACAAGCATGAATGCAAGCGAAACACCATACACATACAAAATTAAATAAAAATAAGTGCACATTCTGAGCTTGGTTGGTGACACATGACCATAATCCCAGTCAGTACTTTAGAGGCTGAGGCAGGAGTTCAGGGCCTCACATAGTGACTTCCAGGGTTGGAAATGTAGCTGTGAAAGAACACTTATCTAGCAGGCTCAGGGGACTATGTTCAGTCCCCAGCACTACCATAAAATAAATACCTGTAGTGGGTTGCACACAAGCCTGGGCTACATGCCAAGTTCAAGGCAAGCCTGGGCTACATAGCTAGAAAGAGAAAGAAAGGAAAAGAGAGAGAGGAGGGGAGGGGAGGGGAGGAAATGAGGGAGGGGAAGCAGAAGAGAAAGATGATGATGTGGGGGACAGTCATTTCAGTACCCCTCATAAGACCTGTGGGTCCCAGAAGCCTGAGCTGTAAGAATCCCTGCAAGCAAATCTGAGAACTTGTGAGGAGTGGAGCACGGCTTTCAGTCTGAAGGTGGAATGAGAAAGTGAGTGACAGGAGCAGGAGATGGTGGGGGAGACAGGAGCCACAGGAAGGAGGTGGCAGCACTGGCCTTGACCTGGGGCCAGACTAAGGATTGCTGGGGTGTCACTAGGGAACTGCAGCTGGCACATTGTCAGTGGATGTCAGAGACAAAGAGCCTTAAGTTTAAAAGGGAGTAGAGTGGGAGGAATAAATTTGAGAGGGTGAATATAGACTCATTTTTCAGAGGGTTTCACAGCAAAGGGAAGTGAAGAAGCGTAATTGTGATTACCTTTCTTAGGTAATAGACTTTAATCACCTCAAGTGTGTGAGGGTGGTGTATATTCTTTTTGTTTGTTTTTAAGATTTTATTTATTTATATTTAAGATTTTACTTTTATTTGGGGCTAGAGAGATGACTTAGCAGTTAAGAGCACTGGCTGCTCTTCCAGAGGGCCTGGGTTTGATTCTCAGCACCCACATGGCAGCTCACAACTGTCTGTAATCCAGCTCCAAGATTTGATACCTTCACACAGACATACATGCATGCAAAACACCAATGCAAATAAAAATAAATAAATCATTAAAAATAATTTTTTTTACTTATGTGTATATGTGTGTGTACACATGTGTGCAGGTGCCCCTGAAGGCCAGAAGAGGGCGTAGGATCCCCGGAGCTACAGTCACAGGTGGTTGTTAGCAGCCTGGAGTGGATGCTGGGAATCAACTCCAATTCTTTCCAAGAGCAGCCAGTGCTCTTAACTAACCACCGAGTCACTTCTCCAGCCCCCTATTTTGCTTTGTTTTGTTCTTAATTTTTTGTTGTTGTTGTTTTTGTTTTGTGGTTTTTGTTGTTGTTGTTTAGTTTTTCGAGACAAGGCTTCTCTATGTATCCCTGGTTGTCCTGGACTCACTCTGTACACCAGGCTGGCCTTGAATTCAGAGAAGCGCCTGCCTCTGCCTCCCGAGTGCTGGGATTAAAGACATATGCCCCCCATGCCTGGCCATTACAGAGAGCTGAGAACTGCCATGCGGGTGCTGGGATTTGAACCTGGTCCTTTGGAAGAGCACCCAGTGCTCTTAACCGCTGAGCCATCTCTCTAGCCCCATGTTTTTAATTTTTTTTTTTTTTTTTTGGTTTTTCAAGATAGGGTTTCTCTGTGTAACAGCCCTGGCTGTCCTGGACTTGCTTTGTAGACCAGGCTGGCCTCGAACTCAGAGATCCGCCTGCCTCTGCCTCCCAAGTGCTGGGATTAAAGGTGTGCGCCACCATGCCCAGCAATGTTCTTAATTTTTGAGTCAGTGTTTCACGCAGTTGTCTAGGCTGTCTTGGAATTCACTGTGTAGCCCAGATTGTCCTTAAATATACAGTGATATATATAGTATAAATATACAGTATATATCATTGTATTTATATAAATGTATATATATACAGATATATACATTTATACTGTATATCACACACACACACATATATATATGTACTGTATATACTCTAGCCTCCCAAGTGCTAGGATTACTCGTGTGAGCCACCATACATGATAAAGTAGCTATTTTTTTTTAAACATTTATTTATTTATTACGTATACAGTATTTGCTCTACATATATGCCCGGGCAAATGATCTCTTGTAGACGGTTGTGAGCCACCATGTGGTTGCTGGGAATTGAACTCAGGACCTCTGGAAGAACAGCCAGTGCTCTTAACCTCTGAGCCACCTCTCCAGCCCCCTAAAGTAGCTATTTTTATGAAATATCAAATGTACAAAAGAGTTGTAAGTGGGAAATATTATCTAATAACATAGAAATCAAAGTTGGAGCCTCAGGGTTAAAGATGCAGCTTGGTTGGTAGAGTGCTTGCCTAGTGTACACAAAGCCCTGAGTTCAATTCTGTTCTATCTGGAGAGGGGTCTATGGTACACATCTTTCCAGTTTCCAATGAGTGAGCTTAGTAAGCATATAGCAAACCAGGTAAAAGAGTAAATATCAAGTAGCAGCTAGAGTGCTCATCAAATCAGGCAGACCACATCCAGGAGGAAGGATGGGAAAAGCCGTGCTGCAACAATCATGCTGGAGTACCCAACAGAGTTCTGGGCAAAGTAGGGTGGTCTCTCCATGGCGAAGCTTCCAGCTTCTTCCCCCTGCAGGCAGTTTTATGCCATGGGTAAACAACAGTAACCTCTGTTGGGAATGCTTTTCCTTCTAGCTGGTCTCAGAGGTGCAGGGTCCTTAATGCTCTTAGCTGTTTGCTGTTCTCCTTCCTCCCTCTTACAGGACTAGGGGGCCAGCCTGGCCCAGGCCAAGGAGTTCTGGAGGACACTTGAGATAAATATGCTTGAGTCTGAAACAAGGGAACTTTTGTTCCCAACAGTCAGCCCTCAACTAGCACAAAGTGAACATGACAATTTGCCGATGTAATTTATATTACATGTTTCCTAGGCCTGGGATATTAGGGCATACCCATAAATTTAAGGTTGTCCTAAGCTTCATAGCAAGTTCAAGGCCAGCCTGGAATACAGGAGACCGACCCTGTTTAAGAAAAAGTGGGAAGGGGAGATTTAACTGAGTGTGATAGCCCACACCTTAAATCCCAGTACTCTGGGAGTCAGCAGATGGATCTGTTGTGAGTTCAAGGCCAACGTGGTCTACATAGACAGATCCAGATCAGCCAGGGTGAAATAGCAGAACCCTGTCTCACAAGGGGGCAGAGGCTGAGAATGTGGCTCTGTTGGTAGCGTACCTGCCTAGTACCCACAACACCTTGTGTTTGTCCATTTGTCAGCACAAACCACATATTGTGCTGCACACCTGTAATGTTATCACTCAGGAGGTAGAGGTGAGACGATCACAAGGCAGGGTCTTCCTCCGCTACACGATGACTTAGAAGCCAGCCCCCGATAGCTGAGACCCTGCCTTAAAAAAAAAAAAAATGCTAGAAGCTTTTAGGGACGAGCGGGGAGAATGGTTTAAAAGCAGGATACCACCATCCCTCCACATACACACATACTCCAGCCTCAAGGATAGGAGAGGTGTGAGAGAAATGGCCATCAATGCTTCACAGGGCTGCCTGGAGACTATGTCCCCAGCAGGGTGCCAGGTCCACAAATAGAGGGAACATTTGCTGGTAATTGGAAGCTCACTGTCCAGCTATGCACATCACACATGGAGGCAGCAATTGTGGCAGGAACACAGTGGCGCATTTTGGAAGTAGGGGAAAGGTAAAAGATAGGGGCAGACCAGGGGTCACTCAGGGCTTTATTGGGCTTGGAGTACAGGAAACCAGTCATGACTGTGGAGTCGGGGAGAGGTGTTCATAGTGACCACATAAAGAGGTCCAAAGAACAGAATGAAGCTAGGTGAGATCAGGCATGGGGCAGGTGATAGCGGCAGGAAAAGCAGTAGTTCAAAGTCATCCTCGGTTACATAGTACATTCCAGGCCGGCCTGGGCCGTGTGCAAGAAGACAAAACACATAAACAAACAGAACAAAATGAGATTGGCCCTGGTATTTTCAAAATAAATCAGAGGAAGTATTATGTGTTAGTTACTTTTCTGTTGCTATGACAAATTACCTGACAAAAGGAGCTTAAGGAAAAATTTATTTTATCTCAGATGGTCATGTGGTACCCACAGTCAGGGAGCAGAGAACAATGGTCAAGCTCAGCTCAATTTCTCCTTTTCATTTGGTCTAGGACACCAGCCCGTGGATGGTGCCACCAACATTTAGGGTGGGTCTTCACACCTCATTAACCTAATCTAGATAATCCCTCTCAGAAGGCAGAAGCTTGTCTCTGGGGACTCTAGACCTTGTCTGATTGACAGTCAAGAATAACTACCAACATCCCTCACCTGTGCTCATACAAGCACTCCTGATTAGAGTCTTGATTTTTATTTTATGTACATTGGTGTTTTGCCTGCACATATGTCTGTCTGTGTGAGGGTATCAGATCCCCTAGAACTGGAGTGACATAGTTTTAAGCTGCCATGTGGGTGCTGGGAATTGAACCCAGGTCCTCTGGAAGAGCAGCCAGTGCTCTTAGCGACTGAGCCATCTCAGCAGTGGGATACAAGAAAGATATGGAAGTATGAGGACAGCTTGTTAGGAAGGGGTTCAGTGGAAGAAAGGGTAAGGTAGGGTGGTTTGGACCCTCTGCTTACACCCCTAGTTATGGAGTCAGACTGCAAACTGTCTTGGATCATCATTGTCTTGGATCAATGCACTTTTTTTTTTTTTTTTTTTTTTGGTTTTTGAGACAGGGTTTCTCTGTGTATCCCTGGCTGTCCTGGGCTCACTCTGTAGGCCAAGTTAGCCTCTAACTCATAGAGATCTGCCTGCCTTTGCCTCCTGAGTGCTGAGATTAAAGACTTGGGCCACCATGCCCAGATGATCAATGCACTTTTAAAAATTATTTTATTTTTTACTTTTATGTGTATGTACAGGCACACACACATACACACAGACACGGTACATAGACATCAGATTCCCTAGAAATGGGGTTACAGAGGTTGTGAGTCACTATGTGGATGTTGGGAATCAAACTCATGTATGTGTTCTAGAAGAGCAGCCATCACTCTGAACCACTGATCCATCTCTCTAGCCCCTTAACTTATCTTAAATTCTTTGTACACCTATATGTTTGTATATTGGTATGTGCATATGAGTACAGGTGCCTGTGGATGCCAGAATAGGACATCTGATCTCCTGTTAGAGTAATGTGGGGTGAGCCTCCTCATGTGGATCCTGGGGATCAAATTCAGGTCATCAGACTTGGTGACAAACCAGCTGAGCTGTCTCACCAGCTCCATTATAGGCATTGTGGTAGACCAGACTGGCCTCAAACTCACTATGTAGCCAAAACTGGCCTTTAATTCCTGATCCTCCTGCCTCTGATTCCTGACCAATGCACTTTGCCTTTCTATGTTGTAATGATTTTAGGGTTACAGAAAACTTGCAAAAGTATCTTTAGACAGAGTATTATATCATTCATTCTGCTTCCGCAATAATCTTCTAGAACCACATGGCTGCTATGACAAGCAGGAATAATTAATCAGAGCACTTCTGCAGCAACCTTTGCTCTCTCCTTCAGTTTCTACTGTCAGGCTTCTGCATTTGAATTCATTACATCTTGTTATCGTGTCTCTTTTAGTTCTTTCAGCTTATAGGGACGTTTATTTTTCCCTGAATATTTCTTTGTCTTTTACAACCATGACACAGTTGAAGACCCAAAGTCAGTTGTTTTATAGAGTATCCCTCAATTTAGGCTTGTCTCATATTCTTTTTCAAAATGATCTTGGATATGCATTTGGGGCAAAATGGCACCACATATGTGTTGTGCTTTTCCGGGTGCCTGGTACCAAGGTGCACGCTCTGTCTCTGTGTCTTATTCCTGTGATGTTAGCTTGGTTAAGATGGCTGTCCTCTGGTCTGTGGCCATTTATCATAAAGTTTCTGTTTTCCCCTTATAACTAATAACTATCTTACAGAAGAACACATATTATGCAAATATCCTGTTATCCTCAAATTTTCCCCCATCAACTTCTTAAAAAAAGATTTATTTGGGCTGGAGAGATGGCTCAGCAATTAAAAGCACTGGCTGCTCTTCCAAAGGACCCAGATTAAAATCCCAGCACCCACATATTGGTTCAAAACTGTCTGTAATGGCCAGGCATGGTGGCACATGTCTTTAATCTCAGCACTTGGGAGGCAGAGGCAGGAGGATTTCTGTGAGGCCACCCTGGTCTATAGAGTGGAGTTCCAGGATACCCAGTACTGTTACACAGAGAAACCCTATCTCGAAAAAAAAATTTTATTTTTAAAATTGTGTGTTTATGTATGAATGTTAGGGTCTGGAATGCATTGAAGAGACAACCAAACTCAGATAGCATGCAATAGCAAAGAATGTTTATTTTCTGCAGAACTCTAGCATGCAGGGATCACCACTCAGAAAAATGGTGACCCCCTCATAAAGGCATGCAGGCCTTTTTAAAGCCAAGAAGGGGGATTTCAGGGAGGACGAGGTAGTCTTAAATGTGATTGGAGCATTCAAATTGAAAAGCATGGGCTCCGGAAGCAGGCAACCTTTGGTCTATTTACCATTAATCAGTGGTCTGATGTAGAAATAATTAATTAAATTGTTTACTTGTATTTATATTATCAGTAATTGTTTCAGCAGTTGTTAATCCTTAACCAGCCATATAAGTGAGCACACAGAGACTTGATGGATTTTAACAAGCTTTGACCTGGATTGAGCAATCTTAGCCCATCTAAGCTAGCTCTTAATTCTATTCCCCAAATATGACCCCATTTATACATAAATCCCCTGGACTTCTATTCTCCATGCTATGCCAGTGTTCCTGGCCATGTAGAATGAGGTTCTGTTTTCTAACCCATGGGGCATATCCTCCTTCCTGCTCCAGCTGCTTGCCTTGGAGGCTACTTCTTTTTGTTCTTCTACCACTGGAGGCTTCTTCTGGCTACCCCGGCTGCATCTTCTCCTTCAGAAGCCTGTGCACCTTAGTCCTGCCTATCTCTGTCTTTGCCCAATCTCAAGCTTCAGCATTTATTTAACCAATCAGAGAAAGTAACAGACAGCAAGCAGGCCTCTGGGACCAATTAATTTAGAATGCATAACATCACCCCATCAGTCTGGAGTTAATCTTAAGACATGAGGGTATTGCTAACTGGTAGTTAAGCAACCTTATCTTTCTCCGGCCAGATGGCCAGGTCTTGACCATTGTTTGTGGTTTTTCCATTAACTGCTGAGCCATTTCTGGGAATGGGAACCTCAGGCCTGTTCTAATTTAACAAGAAACTGAAGCCTGTCATAGAGTCAGCCTGACTCATAGGTTTAGCCTCTCTGGGGCCTCAGGGTCCTTTAAGGGTCTCAATTAGGGGTCCCCCTGGGGCCCTTCATGAATATATGTGTGTGAGTTCAGATGCCTGCAGAGCTAGAGACCTCAGATTTCCTGGAACTAAAGTTACAGGTGATTGTGAGCCCAGGCTAGTGTCAAACTCCTAGCCTTTAGTGATGCTCTGGCCTCAGCCTTCAAAGCAGTTAACAAGTGTGTACCACCATGCCTGGCTAGTAATTCTATGGTTTCCATGTGAAATCTAATCTGGTGGTAGGTCTGCTGAGTTTGAGCCCAGCTTGGGTTTTTTTTTCCCCACCCCCAGACAAGGTTTATCTGTATAACAGCCCTGACTGTCCTTGACTCACTTTGTAGACCAGGCTGGCCTCGAACTCACAGAGATCCTCCTGCTTCTGCCTCCACACCCAGCCATCTTGGGTTCTTAAAACAAAAATGTGAAATTTGACCTCCAGCCCTACAAACCTCCAAAACATGGAGCTTTCCAAATGCAGTCTACGGGACATTCCAACCAGAAGCCACTTAGTGTTTACTCCTAAACAGATGGCTGAAGGCCATTGAGATGACTCAGCAGGTAAAGGCCCTTGCTGCCAAGCCCAGTCAGTGACGTGAGTTCGATCCCCAGGACCCACATCATAGAAAAAGAGGACTACTGCAAATTGTCCTCTGACCTTCACACATGTATACAAGTAAGTAAGTGAATATAATTAAGAGAAAATTTTTATGTATTTATTTTTTTTCTTATTTTTATTTTTTGATTTTTCGAGACAGCGTTTCTCTGTGTATCTCTGACTGTCCTGGAACTCACTCTGTAGACCAGGTTGACCTTGAACTCACAGAGATCTGCCTGCCTCTGCCTCCCGAGTGCTAGGATTAAAGGCGTGCGCCACTATGCCCGGCTTGAGAAATCTTTAATAGGACTAGAGAGATGATTTAACAGTTAAGAGGACTGGCTGCTGTTCCAGAGGACCCAGTTGATTTCCAGCAGGTCCTCACAACTCTCTCTAACTCCAGTCCCAGGAGACTGGCACTTTATTTTGACCTTCCAGGCACACATATGGTACACAGACATTTATACAGGCAACATACATACAGACATAAAATTAAAAACGTTTTTCAAAAAGAAAAAACTTAAGAGAGAGTTTGCAGTTCAGGTGCCTGTGGTGCCCCCTGCTAAAAGAAAATTGACTCAAATCCCCAGATGCTGAGCAGCCCCAGCCTCCATGCATCCCGGATGTAGAAGGACTTTTAGCCCATTATCCTGAAAAGTAGCAGTCCCCTGAGAGAAGTGGGACACATCAGTCTTCTTTAATGAGGCACCTTGTAGCAATGCTGACAGTGATTGGCCAGCCTTCCAGGAGGCATCCGATCAGCATTGTGTTGTGTCCTTGAGTCCCCTTCTCCCCACAGAGGAGCATGGCATTATGAGAGTCTAGTGTTTCTGCACAGAGCAGGTTATCAGAAACGGGAGGGCTGGGCCTAGAGTCCACACCTGCCAGTGGTCCACAAACAGGGATTCCCGGCTAGCAACCCACTGCAGAGTCACCTGGAGCATGGACAGATGTTGCACCCCAGGATCTTCAGGAGTGAGGCCAGCCGAGCCTCAAAAGATGCCTGGTATTCAAAAATATTTAAGGCCAAAAGAAAGGCATGAAGGCAAATGAAAATGCAAAGCTGGCCAGGAAGAACATGAGTTCGAGGCCAGCCTGGTCTACAAAGCAAGTTCCAAGCCAGCCAGGGGCTGCACAGTGAGATCCTGTGTCAAAGTACAGTGGCAGTGGGATGTTGAGTGCTTGCTTAGCATTCACGATGCTCTAGGTTTGATCCCCAGCACCACATAAATTGGGCATGGTGGCACATGATGGTAATCCCAGTATTTGACAGATACAGGAAGGAGGTCAGAGTTCAAAGTTAAGAGTTAGATGGCTCAGCAGTTAAGAGCACTGGCTGCTTTACCAGAGGACCTGGGCTCAGTTACCAGCACCCACATGGCAGCTCACAGCTGTCTGTAACTCTAGTCCCAGGGGATCCAGAAACCTCTTCTGTCCTCCTCTGGCACTAAGGACACATGTGGTACACAGACACACATGCAGGCAAACACTCACATCATATACAAATAAATAATTTTTTAAAAAGAAGTTCAAGGTCAATCTTGGCCACAAATAGAAGTACGAATCAGGCATAGGATCTGTGAAATCCTGTCTTTAAAAAGAAATGAAAACAGGAGCTGGATGTGGAAGTAGCTTGCAGTAACCTCATTCCAGCCTAAGTTGCTGAGCATCACAGTTTGGTGCGTCAGGTCCCAGTGACAGTGACAGGAGCAGTCACTCTGTCACATGAGCCAGAGGAAATACATAAGGCTGGCAGGTCACTGACCTTTGACCCTCCATTCCAGCAATTCCCCTTCTGTTTGATGTCTGTGAACATCACCCGCATTGCCATCCAGGCCTTGAGGGAAGAGTGTCTTTCCAGGTGAGTCCCCAGCGGAGCGGATCAGAGTAACCCAGTGGAACCTGTTCCATTCCCATCCATCCCTCATTCTCCACAGCTCTGTTATCTGCTGGTTCTCAGACCCAGACAAAATCTCCATGCACCAGCCACCTCCCCTCCCTGACCTGACTCAAATGCCAGGCTGCCAAATGCTCCTGGGGTTAGGTGAGGGCTCCCTGAGGTGACTGGGTAGGCCAGGAAGGAGGGCACTGGTGTGTCCAGTTCACCGTGGCTGAGCAGGTCGCCTCCTTTGTCCCATAGGGAATGTAATCGGCGGCAAAAGGTCATCCCAGTGGTGAACAGCTTCTATGCAGCTACTTTCCTTCACCTGGCACATGTGTGGAGGACCCAGCAGAAGACTATCTCAGACTCAGGCTTTGTCCTCAAAGGTGGGCACTTTCTCCTGCGTCCAGGGCAGGAGAAACCAGGGTAGAACCACTGCACTTCCCTCTTCTCCTCCCTTCCCCGCCCTCAGAACACCCTGGGGCCTGCTATTTCTCCATTCTCTGCCGCCACCCCCTTCCCTTTCTGTCCATACACACACTTCTGTTCCCTTGCTTGTTCATTTGTTGTAGGTGTGTTGAAGCAGGGTCTCACTATGAGGTCCTGGCTGGCCTGGAATTTGCTGTGTAGACCATGATGGCTTCCAGCTATGGTAGTCCATCTGCCTCTGCTTCCTGAGTACAGAGATTACAGGCGTGCACCACCATGCCAGGTTCTGCCTGTGTCTGATGGCCATATTTGTCTGATGATTGCTTGTTATTGTTGTTATTTTTGTTTAGATTTTTGAGATAGAGCCTCAACACTCTAACCAGGTTACAATCCTCCTGCTTCAGCCTCTCCTGCGTTGGGATTCCAGTCTGGAGACATTATGTGTGACTCTTGATGATCACATTAAACAACAACAAAAACCCCACATCTTCTGAACCAAAATTTGAGCTTGCTAGGAATAGTGCAGGCAGATCTCTGTGAGTTCAAGGCCAGCCTGGTCTACTAAGTTTCAGACAAGCCTGAGCTATATAGTGAGACCCAGTCTCAAAAACAACAGAAAAGGACTGAAAAGATAGCTCCGTGGCTAAGATGGCCTGCTGCTCTTGCAGAGGACCCTACTTGGTATCCAGCACCCATGTTGGGCAGCTCACATCTGCCTGTAACTTTAGCTCCAGGGAGATCCTACCACACTTCTGACCTCTGCAGGTATCCACACTCACATGCACAAACTTGTACTCAGACTCATGTACATACTTTTTAAATAATAGATGTCAATCTTGAAAACAGACAGTCAATAAAAGCCTGGGCTGGGGGTGTGGCTCTGTTGTTAGTGTACTTCCCTGGCATGCTGGAGCCCCTGACCTCAACCCCCAGCACTCCACAAACTATGTGTGGTGGACAAGCCTATAATCTCAGCATTTAATAGGTTGAGACAGGAAGATAAGAAGTTCAAGGTCTACAGGAGACCTGTCTCAAAAAAGAAGCTTAAAAAGTGAAAACATGGGAGTCAGGGATGGAGAGATGGCTCAGCCGTGAAGAGCACTGGCCGCTCTTCCAGAGGATTGGCTTCTAACCCAGCACCTACATGGCAGCTCACAGCCATCTGCAACACCAGTTCTAGGGATCTGGTGCCCTCGTCTGACCTCCTTAGGCATCAGGCACGCATGTGGTGCACAGAAACACATTCAAGCCAAACCTCATTCATAGAAAATCAGTAAAAAATTTAACTAAAAGATGTGAAAGCCATGGTCCAGCGGTTGGACTGACTCTACATTTGAGATCTGCTGTCACAGAAAATAAGTGGCCTCTGGGCGCTGTCTTTGCCATCTTTGATGACTGTTTTTCTCTTGTCTCTAAAGGACAGGGGTTGACAGCCAGATCTGGTGGTGCATATCTTTAATCCCATCACTCAGGAAGCAGAGGCAGGTAGATCTCTGTGAGTTTGAGCCAGCCTGGTCTACAGAGTGAGTTCCAGGACAGCCAGGGCTACACAGAGAAACCTTATCTCAGAGAGGAAAAAAAACAAAAAGATAGGGGTTGGAGGTGTTCACAGAGTCATTGGACTTGAGGCCTTGTGCCATCCAGTGTCCCCTAAGTCTTCAGTTCCTCGATGTCCTCTGTTCTAGATTTGGAAGTATTGGCCAAGAAGAGCCCAAGACGGCTGCTCAAGACCCTGGATGCCTACCTAGCCCGGGTGTCTAAGGGACAGACCTCCTTGTTGGGGGCACAGAAGTACCCTGGGTCACAAGGTCCTCACTCCACGGATCTCACCTTCACAGGCGTGTGTGACCTACAGTCTCATTCATTGGAGAGTGCAGGGTTGATGTGACCCACCACAGAGACCATTTCTGGAAAGACAGGCTGGGTCTCTGGAGCTTTCTGAACCAAGGGACCATGTCTGGCCCCAGAGCCCTTCATGCCTCTGCAGGTGAGATCAGGGAGCTCCCAAGTATGGGTAGTGAAGCCTCAGATTCTACACCAGCATAGCACATTCAGGCAGCTAGAATTAACCTCCATGCCACCTGTGAAGCCTTGAAGTCTTCTGTCGTTCCCAGCTGGGCTCCACAGGGATGGGCTCCCGATATCTCAGTGGAAGTGCGCAGTCTGTAAGGTAGGGCAGCCCTATCTGAACTGTCCACACATCTCCACCTAGAAGGGGAGTCCCTGGAAGCAGCAGCTAGGATTCTGACTCCCCAACAGCTGTCCCCAGTGTCTGTGGTTGGAAGGGCAGAGACAGCAATAACTTCAGCCAGCAGGGGGCAGCACAACACAGAAAAAGCGACTGACTGATAGCCAGCCCCTCTCTTCCTCCAGCCACCAGGACACTTGTTCCCTCTTTCTTCCCTTTGCCCTCCCTCTCCTTTGCCCACCAATCTAGAAATGGGTACTCAGCTGGCTAGACTAGTCATCGAGGCGCCCTATGCCCCCTTCTGCCCACAGACTGGGGTTCTCATGGAGACCACTGGTTATCTAGCCTGGCTGAGGGACAGTGTAAATTCACTCACCCACCAGCAGTTTTAGAATAAAGGATTTGTTGTTGTCTTTAGTGTTTTCTTCCAAGACAGTTCCTTCAGGACCTTCCTGTGCCCTGTTGTCTGAGCACCAGACTGAGCTGGGCGGTTAAAGTGTCCGGGGTGCAGTGGGGCTGCAGAGATAGCTCCAGAACAGACACACCTCCAGATTGACAGAGCATGTGTGCGGAGGTCAGAACACAACTTCGTGCGTGAAGTTGGCTCTCTCCTTCCACTTTTACATTTTGGGGATTAAAACCAGACCATCTGGCTTTTGTGGCAAGCTTCTTATCTGCTAAGCCATCTTGTTCACCCAAGATCTAGCCAGTGGGAATGGTGTCTCTTGTTAAGGTCGATTAGCACGGTGTACCCCAAGGTATTTCCTGCATCTGCTTCTGGTCCTGGCTGCTGCTCCCTGGCCTCAACCCCCCACCTAACCACCCTAGAGCCTCAGCGTACCCCCACCCCATGCTCCTCTCATCCTCCTCAAATGGCGCCTGTGCCCATGTTTCTGTTTCAGGTCACTCCAAATCTGGCCGAGATGGCACTGACAGAGGCCTCCCTGTGTGCTTGAGACATCCTCCCCATTTGGCCTTCTGTCATATTTACAGGGTCTCAATTAGAATGCTGTTACTATGTCACTCCCTCCAGCCCCCACACTCAGCTAAGCAGCAGAGAGAGGGACCAGGGATACAGCTCAGACCCGGGTCAGCGTGGGTGCTCCCTCTCTCTGAGCCTGCAGGACTGAAAGCACCAGGTCTCAGCATGTCAGAGCTCAAGCCTCGTGGACCCCAGGAGAGACTGACTGGAAGAGAGCCAGCACCCACAGCAGACCAGAGTGCACGCACCTCCAGGATGACCCAGGAATCAGTTCTACTTATGGGTTCAGGTGGAGATAAAAGATCTCAAGTAGCTGAAAAGCTGTGTGTTTTTCTTGGGCGTAGGGAGGACAGCTTTCCATGGGAGACCTGAAAGAACTCCATAAATCAAAAACTATCAGAATCACTGAGTGGGTACATGTCTTCCTCTCTCCCCGGCACATGTTTCTATGTGGTCAGTCAAGGGCTGGGAAGTCTCAGGGCATACCAAGGAGAGGGTCAGCAGAGGGGCTCACCTTCCCTTGCTTCTTGGGATAAAATCAACAAGATAAATTTAATCAGACCCTCTGGTTTTGTGTGGGGCAAATTCCCAGTGTGTCACAGTTCAGAAGGCACAATATCCCTTCGGACACAGGAGCTCAGGGTGGCTGTTGGTAGGCCTATCAACCTCTGGTCCAGGCTCACCAAGACACCACACTCCTTGTCAGGCTTTTGGGGGGCACTCTTTGTGACACGTTCCCCTACCCCTCTCTACCTTGTTTATTTTGAGATAGGGTCTCATATAACCTAGGCTGACCTTGAACTATGCAGCAAAGGCTGAACTCACAATCCTCCTGCCTCTACCTTGTATGTCTCAGGATTACAGATGCCTCTTCTCCCTAGCACATGCGCTTTGGCATCCATACCATGCCATTAACAAGAAACAGAACTAGGGCTGCGACCAAGGCCTCTCTACTACAGACTAGTGCTTTTCATACCACATGCACACACACAGTGGCCCACAGAGTATCCCTGGGTTGACACTCACACACAGTAGCCCTGGCTCATACACACATACATACAGTGGCCCTGGGTTCACACACACACACACACACACACACAGTGAACCTGGACTGACACAAACACACACACAGCGGCACTGGGCGCGCGCGCACGCACATTGGCCCTGGGCTGATCAGCCAATCACAAACCTCAGTGCAGTAAGGGAGAACAGCTAGCCTGCTGTAGGTTATGCACCGCTGTACTCCCATTGGTGGGTGATTGTAATCATTTAAAACTGCCTCGTGGTGCTCATTGGCCCATCTGAGAAAATACTGGCTTGACTAGAAATCTAACCCAAGGCACAGCCACAGCCTTCTCCCAGCTGGGAATGTGAGACTTGAACTAAAGCCTGGCCTGGAAGCGATGCTGAGGCCTGGCACTGTGCCACGTCCTTATTAGGTTCTCTTGGACATGGTGGGGGTTGGACAGCAGCTCCACTGGGAGTCCTGGTCATTCAGAGCCAGTGCTGGGCTCCTGAAAGCTGTGTTCTACTCAGCCCCTAACATAGGGATGAACCCGAGTGAATAGGTGGGACAAAAAGCCTAGGGCAAGCCGCACAGGAGAGCTGGGAACAAAATGTGTCTCCTTTATTGAGCATCCAGAGGGCACCTCAGCACTGACTCAGCAGCCAGAGGGGGAAACAAGCAGGCAGGAAAGCAAGGATGGGGACAGCCACCCTCATTTCCAGTTCTTGAAAAATTGCTTGAAGATGGGACTCTCGCGGCCCTGGGGCAGAATCTCCACCTGTAATGGGAGAAAACCTCAGCTCACAGGCTGCCCACCTCTGCTTCTGAGGAGGGGAGGACAAAGGGTGCCAGTCGTGGGGTAGGCAAGAGGCTAGACAGGGTATAACCACAGAAACCGCAGCTGCACCCGCCCAGCTGTGTCTCCTGAGAGAATGCTCCTTTGTGCTTAAATATTCTTGTTCTGCCCTACATACAGTTAGGCCGTCCTGCTACACCAGAGACTAAAGTGCTAGGGCATTGTCCCATGCCTGCCACCAACCAAAAGGCCCGCATCTCAAGTGACCTGTGGTCACGCTAATGTCACTTGCACTGTGGTTTTGGATACCCCTCCACACAGGTACACACTTTTGCGGAGTTACCTAAAGAATTAAGGGAAGAAATGCTCTAAAGGGATATCTCATCCGTCATGATTTAGGAGGGAAAAAGACAACTTTACCCCATGAATATACCACCCACCTCACAAATGTTCATAAATTGTCTTTAACATCCACAGTGCAGAACCCAGTGCGCAGCTCCTCACCATGGGGGCAATGCAGTCTCTCTTCGGGGTGTCCCTTCGCTTGAATTTGCTAAATAAACTTCTGCTCAGACTGTCTCTTGACTAAATCCTTTCATTTAAAAAGACAAGAGCCCTGTGACACCAGGCGAGAGGGTGTGAGCAGTCTGGGCCAGTCCTGGAGATGAGATGGGAGATCACAGGACACAGGCCAAGGAAATGCTGCTTCAAGGACTGGGATGCTGTCCGCAGCAGATGCCACCAATGGGCAATGCCACCAATGGGCATCAGCTGTACCAGAGTTGACTTCTGAGCAGTGAGTGACTCACACCTGTAAGCTCAGCACTTGTGAGGCTGAGGCAGGAGAATTGTGAGTTCAAGGCCAGGAGAGGATGCATGCAGGAGAATTGTGAGTTCAAGGCCAGGAGAGGATGCATAGTGAATTAGATAGTCTGGGCAACAGAGTAAGACACTGTCTCAAAAATGGGGAAGGGAGAGCCGAGGCTATGGCTCGACTGGTAGAGTACATGCTAGCTAGCCATGCACAAGGACCTGGGTTCAGTTCCCGGCACCATGAAAACCAGGTGCGGTGGGACACACCTGTAATCCAAGAACTTGCGAAATAGAAGGGAGATCAGAAGTTCAAAGTCCTCTTTGGCTACATAGAGAGTTTGAAGCTAGCCTGGGCTACATAAGACCCTGGGGGAGACAGGCAGGATAAGAATGACTTGTGTAGCCACCATGCTGGGGCTAAAAGGAGAACTAGTAGCTGGGGAGACACAGCCACCCAGTGACATGCTGTGTCCTTTGGGCTCCCAGGATTCTCTTTGAAAATAAGTTTTTTTGGGGGGTTTGTTATTGTTGTTTTGCTTTAACACTAAAGGACTGAAAAGGCCTTTCCACCTAATAGGTCTGAAGGCAGGCAAGTCTGCTCCTGACTCCTAATGGGTCTGAAGGCAGGCAAGACTGCTCCGGACTCCTGAGCTGTGCTGCTCTTGTGCAGTGGGGGGAGGGGGAGGAAGCCACACGAAGGGTCCCAGGAGGAGGTGGGGACATGGTCGTGTCCTCACCTGAGTGTTTGGGGAATAGCTCATTCGAGATATGAAGCCATCAGCCACTTGGAGGGCGGCCTGCCGCTCCTTCTCATTAGCCTTTCGCCCTGGAACATAGGAATGAGATTTCAAAACCAGACGAGGACAGGTGAGGCCGACTGGAGAGGGCTTGCCGCCTTCGTGAAGCTCTGGGTTCTGTCCTGAGCACGGCAGGGAACCACCTGCAAGCCCTGCACTCACACTCAGAAGTGGAGGCAGGGGGATGAGGACTTCAAGGTCATCTTCATGTCTTCAGCTATATAAGGAGTTCAAAGTCATCCTGGGCTGTGTGAGATGTTGGGGGAGTGGGGGATACTCTAGTCTCCATCCCGTCTTTCTTGAGGAAACTTAAGGGGTCCACAGAATACCTGACAGTTTTTAAAACAGAGGTACCTAGAGTACCCAAGAATGCTGAGGTTCCTTGGGCTATGAAGTCAGCCACTTAATACTTTCCCCAGAAAGCTGGCAGCTCTAAGGTAAGATTTAATAAATCAATAATAAACAAACAAATAAATGAATCTTCTCTTCTGCCTGGATCAGCAGAATCTTCTGGCTTTGATCAAGCTGTCTTTTAGGAAGGATGAGCTTCCTAGGGCTGGGCAATGGCTCAGTGGTTTGGAGCACTTGCTTCTCTTACAGAGGACTTGAGTTTGATTCCCAGCACCCACATGGCACTCACAACCATCAGTAATTCCAGTTCCAGAGTACCCAATACTGTCTTCTTGCTTTTACTGCACACACATGGTTCACAGATAAGCATGTAAGAGAAATACTCATAAAAGAACAAAGAAAAACTCTAGGGCCAGGGCCTCCCCCTCCCTGGAGCACCTCACTTTTTGTGTGTGAACAGTGTCACAGATAACACTGTTTTGTTTTTTTTTTGTTTTTTTGTTTTTTTTTTTTTTTGGTTTTTCGAGACAGGGTTTCTCTGAATATCTCTGGCTGTCCTGGACTCGCTTTGTAGACCAGGCTGGCCTCGAACTCACAAAGATCCACCTGCCTCTGCCTCCCAAGTGCTGGGACTAAAGGCGTGCGCCACCACCGCCCGGCATAACACTGTTTTGTTATCAAACCTTTTTTTTGTGAAACTAACTAGGACACGGAGTACAGTTTCTTACGGAGGCGAACAGACTCCTACAAGGCCAAAAGCCAACATGCTTGCTGACAAAATGCTTATGAAACTGAAGACTGCACAGAATCCCCTGACTTATGCTAGCAGTCCTTGGGACACAAACTGTGCTTCAAGCTGAGGCATTTTGACAAGGAAACAGAGCCATGCATAGTGGTGAGTTCTCAGGCCAGTGTTAAAAGTTTTGTGAGCTACAAAGTGTCTGTCCTTGCTCTGTAACTGACCCACTGTTCTGGTATCCATGGGTACTTGTCTTCCTGCCTCCCAAGCTTCCCATCCCACAGTTTTTTTTTCTATAATGATCCCTCTTTTAGGGAATACAAACACTCAGTAGGCCTCTGGAAGCTCAGCATTGGCTCTGTGACATATGGCGCCTCTGCAGGAAGGAAAAGGCAGCCGCAGGGCAAGGGATGCAGCTCAGTTGGCAGAGTATTTGCCTAGCCTGGGTTCCATCCCCAGCACAAGAGAAAACCAGGCAAGGTAATGCATGCCTGTAACCAGGAATGAATGGTAGGGCATGCCTCCTTCCCAGATGGAGGCAGGAGGATCAGAGGTTCAAAGTAATCCTTGGCTATATAACAAGTCAGAGGCCAGCCTGTGCTACATGAGACCTTGTCTCAGAAAATAAAGGGAAAGGCTGGCAAGATGGCTCCGTGGTTAACAGCCCTTGCAGCTCTTGTAAAGGACCAGAGTTCAGTTCCCAGCACCTGCATCAGGAGGCTCATAACTGCTTTTAACTTCAGCTCTAAGGAATCTGATGGCCTCTTCTGGCCTCCATGGGTACTCACAAGCATGTGTGGGAGATGAGCAAGAGAGAGAACACACACACACACACACACACACACACACACACACACACACACAACAAAGTAAATCTAAACAACAAAAAACCCAAACCCAGAACTTCAGTTGAAGGAGTGAACTCCCCAGACCTTCCCAGGAACCAGCAAAAGCAAGCAGGCTCCTGGGATCATGCTGTCCCCAGATTTCCCTCGGTCAAAGCAAGCAGCCAGGCTCCTGCACATAGCAGCCTTTCTCCTTCCAGCAGATACACTCTCTTGGAAAAATAAGGCCTGAAAATTTACCATCCACAGAAGACAAGTACCTACTAAGCCCATTTAAAATTTACAGTTAATGAAGGACTTCAAGTTCAGGCACCCCAGAGCCCTAAAGGTCGGAGAATTCTCAAAGTGTGGTCCCTGGAACCCCATACATGGCAACACCCTGGGAACATGGTAAACACACATGTGCTCAGGCTTCAACCCAGACCTGGTGAATCTGAATGTCTGGGGTTAGCCTAGCTATGTACTGAACAGGCCCTTGGAGTTCTGAGATAAGCTGAGCCTGCTGGGTTTGGGTGCAGCTGCAGGGCCACACAGGGGAGCCACACATACCCTTCCAGATGTAGATTTTGCCACAGAGCCCATTGTCCAGAACGAAGCAGTCATCTGGAATTAGCAGTTCAGAGGCAAAAGGGCTGGAGTCAGCCACCTTGGTCAGATTCATCTGTCCAGTGGCATCGGAGACCTGGAGAGGAAGGGCAATAACCAGTGTGACACACATACTCCAGCCCTCACCTTGAACAAAGGAATGGGCTACCCAAGCCCTCCCCAGTTGTGTCTACCAACAGTTCTGAGAAACAGGCAGGAAGAAAGGCTCCCCCCCAAAAAAAAAAAAACAAGCTCCAGACAGCCAGCTCGTCTCGTCTATTCCTGCAGTCCAGAGGCCACGAATCCCCTAGGGAAAAAAGTGAATTCCACTGCAACTGTACAGTGTTCAAGTAAAGATAATCTCAGCATTAGATTCCAGCCCTCACCGAGGAGCCGGAAGTGAATACCATTTACCTCCTCAGAGGGCAGTCATCTGTTTCCTTCCCACCCATCTCTGCTCCAACCCCCACAAACCTACCTGATTCCTGGCCCAACCTTCCCACAGCCTTTTCCTCCCTTCAGCTCATGCCACCCACAGATGCTCTGTGTAGGATGCCACACCAGGCTAGCCCCCAGCAGGCCGGCAGTGCCCACCTTATACAGGGCTGCGGCCTGGGCGTTGGTCTGGTCAGCGGTGATATCTTCCTCAGGGTTGCCTTCCTTCAGAGTAGGCTTGGGGCCCAGCACCTGCAGAGCCAGACAGGATTACTTGGGCTTCTGCACCCAAATTTCCAAGTCACCACATGTAGGGCCACCTGTGTCCTGTACTAAGGTACAGGGAAAAGCAATGGGCCCAGCCCACCCACCAGACAGCCTCTTGCCCCAAAGCCGTACCCACGCAGAGGAACCTCTTATCCCTATCACACAAAGGTACCATGAGCGATTCACAGGGTTGAGTAGGGTCCGGGATAGCTCTCCTCCTCCTCCTCCCCTACTCCCACCTCGTCATCTTCTATCACCCTCTGTCAGTCTTCATGCTCCCAACTGTCCACCCCGATGTCCCCAACCTGAATCATCTCGGCTGGCTCCTCTCCATCGGTGATGATTTCCACCTGGGCCTTGCCCTGTCGCTCGCTATCCCTGATGGCCAGGGCCAGGTCCCTCGCCTTGTTGCGCTCCAGGATGTTGGACTTCCCACCACACCAGGTGAAGATGTTCTGCAGAGAAGCCAGACAGGCTCATCACAGCTTCTGTCCTGCCCCCTCTGAAAAACTGTCCCCACAAGCAGGGCCAGCATGCCAGGTATCCTGGCACACGCCTTTGACATGCCCAGTACTCAAGAGGCAGAGGCAGGTAGATGTCTGTATTTGAGGCCTGGTCTACATAGCGGGTTCCGGGACAGCCAGGGCTATACAATGAGACTCTCTCAAAAAAAAAAAGAAAAAGACAAACAAAATCCCAAGAAGTCAGGGCCACTCTACTGAAGCCTCTGAGAAAGGCAAGAACAAAACTCCACAAGAGTGTTTCCTGGGCTGGAGAGACAGCTCAGTAGTTAAGAGCACTTTGCTGCTCTTCCAGAGGACCCAAGTTCAATTCCCAGCACCTACAAAGTGGCTCACAACCACCTACAGCTCCAGTTTCAGGGGATCCAATGCCCTCTTCTGAATTTTAAGGGCACTGGGCACACATGTGATACCATACTTACCACTTACGACTACATATTTAAACCTTTTCATCTTATTTATAAATTATCTCCCGAGTCTGGAGAGATAGCTCAGTGGCCAAGAGTACACACTGTTCTCTTAGCGACCTGAGTTCTCTTCTGAGCACCCACACCGGGCAGGTCACAGCTGCCTGTAACTCCAACTCCAGCGCCCTCTTCTGACCTCTGCTGGTATCTGCATTCACATGCACACACACCCCCCCACACACACACACGTAATTTTTTATTTTTATTTTAATTTTTTGGTTTTTTGAGACAGGGTTTCTCTGTGTATCCCTGGCTGTCCTAGAACTCATTCTGTAGATCAGGCTGGCCTCAAACCCACAGAGATCTGCCTGCCTTTGCATCCCAAGTACTGGGATTAAAGGCATGCGCCACATGGCCAACAATTACAGATAGCTGTGAACTGCCATGTGGGTGCTGGGATTTGAACCCCGGTCCTTTGGAAGAGCAGCCAGTACTCTTAACCACTGAGCCATCTCTCCAGCCCCACATAATTTTTTAAAAATGTAATCAAATTGCCGGGTCAAATTGCCGGTTGTTTATCAAACAAACAAATAATAATAATAAAATTTAAAAAAATTAAACCTAGCCAGGCGGTGGTGGCCCACGCCTTTAATCCCAGCACTCAGGAGGCAGAGGCAGACGGATCTCTGTGAGTTCGAGGCCAGCCTGTTCTACAAAGTGAGTCCAGGACAGCCAGAGCGGTTGCTTATACAAAGAAACCCTGTCTCGAAAAATCAAAAAAAAAAAATTAAACCTAAACATTTCTTTTTTTTTTTTTTAAGCTTAAAGCTTTCTGTTAAGCCACGTTTATATAAAATATACCCTGGGTTACATGCAGCCGAGGGACACAGGCTGGACATGCCTGAAACCACACAGGAGGAAGCACAGAGTTATGTGCAGGTATGAGACCACTGTATGTATGAGCCTAGAGCATCTGCGGACCGTGTTGTCTGTGTGTGGCCGGGAAATAATCCCTATGGATCCCTAAGGGCTGGCTGGATGGGATGTCTTCTCATGGATGGTGCAGATCACCAGAACATTGGTCCCAGTTTCTCATCTCTTCTCCCTCCTGCAACCTCCCAGCCTGTCATCTCAGCCACCTACCCACCTGACCCAGGTCCAGGATGAAGCAGTCCCCAGTGTTGAAGCTGTCCCAGCTCAGCGCCCTCTCGGTGGCTCGGATGTTCTTCTTCCCTTTAACCTGGTAGAGCTTTCTGATGGCTGCGGGGGCGGCCCCTGAGGCTGTCTTGTGAAATGCCGACTCCACACCGCCTTCCTGCAGCCCACAAGACCAGCCTGAGTCACCTCATAGGCAACCCCGAGCCCTCTGCCGTTCACCGTGCTCCGCTCCGGGAGATGCAAGAAGGTGGAGACCGATCCTCGAGTGGAGTGTGCCCAGGCCTTCCACAGGACAAAAGCCAGCCAGAAACACTAGTTGGCTCTGAGAGAAACCACCATAGGAATGAGGACTTGGAGGTAGGTCTCACCCGGTACTTGAGGCCACGTGGGAAGTAGCTCATGAAGAGATCGGACTCGTTCCCTTGAACCTCACGATGCTGAACAGGCCGCTCCCCAAGCAGGGTGTTGAGATGCACGGCCAGCACAGCGCAGGCCCCCTGCTCATCTCGGGATGATTGCTGGCCTAGGATGAATGGGAGGTGATAGGCAAGGTCCCCAAGACCGACTGCAACCTCCATCCCTGCCTTGGCCAAACTCACACAGACACCATTCCAACCCCTTTACCTATCCATAGGTGCAGATGGGAGACCTCTTCGGGGCCATTGTGAAGCACTAGGTAGGAATCCCCAGAGAAAAAGATGCCATGGTTCTCTCGTGCCATGGGGACCGGCTTCAGCTTCTCCACACGCCATATGTGCAGGCCTGGGTCTTGGACCGAGGCTGGGAATGGAGAGCCACTGTGGGAAGAAATGGTTGGTAGGGAGCCCATGAGGAGTGGCATCAAGTACAGAGACTTGAGCAGGCCTGGAGACCAAGGCCTGGCTATAGTGATAGCAGTGAGGAGGGACACAAAGCCCTTGGAAGTGAAGATGGGAAGACAGCAAAGACAATGGGCCACACTGCCTACCTCTGAGGGATGGGTGTGTACATGTTGTTTTCAGACCTGAAAAGAGAAGCCATGATTATCACAAGGCTCATAACACCCAGCTCTCCATCAGCCTGGGGGAGCCTTCCATGTGGTCAAGTATTCTCTCTGGGGCTTTTCTGAGATAAAGTCTTAAGTAGCCTAGGTTGTCCTCACAGTCTGTAAGTAGCTGAGAATGACCTGGTGATTGTAACTACTGATGATGTTCAGTAGTTAAAGCATTTGCATGGCAAGCGGAGGGACCAGAATTTGAATTTTCCGAGTCCACATAAATGTTGGGTGCACTGTCTATTGTAATTCCAGCCTCAGAGGGCAGAGACAGGGGACCCACAAAGGAAGAGAAAAACTAGCCACATCAGCAAGCTCTGGGTTTGATTAGAGACCCTGCCTCAATGAACAACTTAAAAGAGGAAGAAGAGGGGCTGGAGAGATGGCTCAGCGGTTAAGAGCACTGGCTGCTCTTCCAGAGGTCATGAGTTCAATTCCCAGCAACCACATGGTGGCTCACAACCATCTATAATGAAATCTGGTGCCCTCTTCTGGCCTGCCGATATACCTGCAGACAGAACACTGTATACATAATAAATAAATCTATAAAAAAAAAAAAAAAGAGGAAGAAGAGCTCTGACATCAATTCTGGCCTTCCACATGCATGTGCACACACATACTATTGGACCTACACATATGTGCTCACACATCCAAACATGTACAAACACCACATACACAGAAAGAAAGAAAATATTTACAAAATAAAAATTTTTAATTAAAGATATGATGGTTCACACCTTTAATCTCAACGCTCAGGAGGCAGAGGCAGGTGGATCTCCGAGTTCAAGGCCAGCCTGGTCTACAGAGCCAGTTCTTTTTTTTTTTTTTTTTTTTTTTGGTTTTTTCGAAACAGGGTTTCTCTGTGTAGCCCTGGCTGTCCTGGACTCACTTTGTAGACCAGGCTGGCCTCGAACTCACAAAGATCCGCCTGCCTCTGCCTCCCAAGTGCTGGGATTAAAGGCATGCGCCACCACCGCCCAGCTTTACAGAGCCAGTTCTAAGACAGCCAGGGCTACACAGAGAAACTCTGTCTCAAAAAAACATTAAACCCACAAAAACACAAAACTTAGTGACCAAATGAAGATTGTGTTGGGAATATAAGGTTAGTTCAACATCTGAACTTAACCAATGTAACACACCATATTAACAAATATATGTGATATTTACATATCTTTGTGGATATTCCTAGCAGTGTTATATGCAGAAAGCATTTAGCAAAGTTTTAATCCATTCCTGATTTAGAATAAATCAACAAACAAAACAATAAGCCACCTGGGGCTGCAGAGATGCCTCAGAAGTTAAGAGCACTTGTTACCCTTGCAGAGGACCAGAATTCAGTTCCCAGCACCCATATAGCCGACGACAACCATCTATACTCTAGTTCTAGGGGACTAAACATGCACAGTCATACATGCAGGCAAAACTACCCACGTACATAAAAATTTAAAAATCTTTTAAAAACTAAGTGAAATATGCTAGCACAGACCTGCAACCTCAGAACTTGGGAGGCAGAGGCAAGAGTTCAACATCATCCTCAAAGGATCGGAGGCCAGCTTGGGACCCATGGGACCCTGTGGGAAGAGAGAGAACCGGGACCCTTTAACCCCAGCACTCAGACGAGATCGGGCGCGTTCAGGGTGGTATGGTCGTAGACAACCCCAGCACTCAGAAGCAATGGCAGGCAGATCTCTGCAAATTCAAGGCCAGCCTGCTCTACATAGTGGGTTCCAGGCCGGTGGTGGCCAGGGAGTGTCTTTAAGCAGATTGTTTTTTTTTTTCTGATTCTTTAAGTCTACTAAAACCAAAACCATCACGGGACATTATCCCTCTCCTGGCCAACTCTTTCCCAGGGGAACTGCCCTCATTCTGGGCATTAGCTATCCCTTCTATGTTCCCAGCATCTTCCAGTTCCAGAATGATGAATGCCATCTTTGTTTTGTAAATCAGTAGAGAAAATATTTCTTGGGTAAGTAAATAGTAATAATGATGATGATGATGATGATGATAATTGGCTATCCCTTTCACCATGTAAGTTCTGGAGATCAAACTCAGGCAGCCAGCCCTAGCAACAAGTGCTCCCTCACCCACTAAGTCTCAGGACTAAGGTTTTGTTTGAGTTTTTGAAAGAAGTGCCTCCTGGGACACGATGGGTGGTGTGGTGGGGGAGGGAGGGAGTTGTAGGACAAGAGCAAGGAGCAGACCCTACAGACTGAAGCTGCAGGAGTGCAGAGGAGTCTCTCTGAAGGGCGGCTGAGTCAGCACTGAGTGTTGAATCTGAGTAGGAAACAGCCTGAGGCAGAGCCATGCTGGAAGATGTGAAATGCCAGGGGAATCACCACTTTCCTTTTCATTACCCACGTCCCAAACAGAGGAAGGCATTTTTTCAGCATGACACTTCCCCCAGGGAGGAAGGAACTGCGCATTTTCCATGCCACACAAACTCCATGGGATGTGAACACATTCCCTGCTACCAACGGCCCAGCCTGTGGTTCAGGTAGGAACTGATGAACAGTCAGTCAGTCTGCCCCAAACTGAAGCTCAGAAACAAGATAGACTGAGCCCATAGTTTCACTGTTTTCAGTTCTGTGTTACCAAAATGAGAAATTGGACCATAACTTAAAATCAGGTGCCTGCCACTGCAGGGTTCTGATGAGGGGGATTAGCTGCCCGCTCCTTCTCAACCCTCCTGAGGAGGGGCTCAGTTGATAAAGATGCTTGCTGATAAGTCTAATGTCTTGAGTTCCATCCCCAAGAGCCACAGGATGGAAGTGAAACCAACTCCATAGAGTTCTCCTCTGCCCTCTGCATGCACACCATGGTGTGTGCACACACACACATATATATATGCAAATAAATAAATAAATGTTAAAAACAAATAGCATGGCACCTTACAAAAGTGCAAAGACTCTGGCCACACTCCACCTGAACCGTATAGACCTTTCTATGTACTTCCCTGTAAGGTCCAGTTTCAACCAAAGATCCTTGAAAAAATCAGTTCAGCTGCAAGTCCCCATAATCCATATCCTATCATCCTTTATTCAGATCTGGTTCTTCAACCTGCACCATCCCCCACATGGATGTCTGATCATTCTTCAGCAGGAATCCTGTTAGGTTAGTTTGACAGAACCTCCCTCCCCAATGGCACTTCCTTTTAGTAGTTTTCCATGTACTGACTGTCACCTGGCTCCTTGACCATGGAAGTCTGTTTGCTCACACTGTGTTGGGTGTAGAGACTAGTCTTTCTCCCACACGGCATGGCCATGGTGCTTTGGTGGCTATACAAACTGTGATGGTCCTGTTAAAGCCTTCCTTATGGTATCAAGCAACAGGGAGTAAGTTTTTTTTCTTTTGGTACAGGGTCTCTTGTGGCCTAAGCTGGCCTTGAATTCAGTAGGTAGCCAAGGATGACCTTGAACCTCTAATCCTCCTGACTTCACCTTTCCAGTGCTGGGTTGTCACGGTGCACTACTAGGCTCAGTTTATACAGAGCTAGAGGTCAAACCCAGGGCTGTGTGCACACTAGGTGGGACTGTACCCCAGCTACATCCCAGTCCCTAAGTTAAGTTTTTCTTCAACACTATCAATGCATAGGCCAGGAGGTTCTGCCTCCACAGGCTGGAAGTGTTTTGAATAGATGTTCAAATGATTCTCATAGAGCAGGGAGGTCTGTGAGAACAGCTTAATGTAACACCTGGTACATGGAACTGTGAAGGCGAGGAGGGCTTTTAGAACTCTTGACAAAGCTACAATCCCAGTTAACTGATAAACTGAGGCAGACGTATTAGAAGTTCAAGGCCTGCCTGTGCAACCTAATGTGACCAGTCCCAAGACAGAAAGCAGAAAGTAGGCTAGGGACACAGCTCAGTGGCACAATGCTTGGCTAGCATGCAAGAGGCACTAAGTTCGATTCCAACTGCCAAGGGTAGAGAAGTGGGTGCATAGGGGAACACTGGGCTAGCTAAAACCAGCCCACAGGGATGGAGGCTGGGTAGCAGTGTGTGAGAGAAGCTCCAGATCCTGGCTGAGGTTCCTGTGCTTCCCACCCCTGTCAGCTAGAGGTCCTGCCTGTGTTCAGGCTTTCCTGGGGAAGGGTCTTCCATTCTTGCCATTCGGCCCTTTGATCTGGTCCTATGGCTCAAACTTCCTCAGTGTATATGTCACAGCCCCTCCATCCCTATGGGCCCACATCAACCCTAGTTTTCTGAGGGATAATTCTCAGCTCCTGTGGGAGTTTTCCCAGCCCTGTCACATGCTTGCAGGCTGAGAGCACATCCCCCTTCTTCTTGTGTCAACAGCAGCAGGGGCACACCGGAAACCCCATCACACACAGCCATGACAGAGTCGACTCATTTCCATTCATTCAAGATCTGTCCTGGGAGCTCAGCACTGGGGCAGGCTGCAGGAGGGGAAGAACAGCCTACGCCTACACCTACCTTGTGGCCTACCTAGAGGGCTCAGGGAAGTGGGGAAGCCATCGCACCCAATGAAACCGCAGACCAACTTCCTGCATGGAAGGCTGGCTGTCCCATAATCACAGAGCAGCTTTAGAAGGAACCTTGGTGCTTAGGTAGTCCTCGTAGCACAAAAAAGACATCTCTTCTGAAGCACCTTTCATTGTCCTTTTCTTGAATGCTTCTGGTTGTGGGGAGCTCACCACTTCACAGGCAGCCTCTTCTATAGCTTCCTTTGGGAGTGGGAGGCATGCTGGGAACCAAACCCAGGGCCAGGGGGCATAGCTAGAAAACGCTTTCCCACTGAGCTACATCACAGCCGGCCACCTCTGTTGAAGACTCTTCTTTCCCATTGTGCCATAGTGTGATGAGTTTTAGAGACTGGCTTTCTCCCTGAGAATACACAGCACCTTTGGAGTAGGAAGCAGAGTTTGCCTAAGGACCTTCGGGCACACCTAATTGTGCCCAAGGCATGTGTTTGGTTGCCCTGAGTTGCTCAGCTTCAGTTATTGGATTAGATGAAGCTGAACGGAGAGCCTTGGAGCTCAGCGTACAGGCTCAGCCTGAGCAGCGCTGAAGCAGAAAGGCATCCCGAGTGGTGGGGAGCATGCGTGCTCTGCGGCCCAACCCTGGCCCTTGGAAACTGTGCACCAGTGACCCAGTACCGGGGAAAACCTGGGCCTTTTTTGCCCTCTCGGACCCTGATGCTCAACAGGTCACTTCCACTCACAGTCCCTATGTGCCCAATAGTATCAGCCCTAGGGAAGGAAATGGGGTATCAACATAAGAAAGTACAGGATTTTCTGGACCGTGACCCATGCTCCTTAAAAGTGGGGACAGCAGTGGCTCCGGACCTCCAGGACAGTACCCCCTCCCCCAGATTCTACCTTCACCTCGCCCCACACCATTCTTGAGATGACCCTCTCTGCTGAGGGCTGGCTGAATGCCTCTCAAGTAACTGGACCTACCTTGCTCCTTCTCAACTTCTTCCAGTCCAGTTGTCTGGGCCTAAGACAGTGCTATCTTAGGGACAGGCTGATGGATCTTCCTGGGACTCTCTCAGAAGGTCCTGTAGACCAGGACGAGCCCAGACCCTCTAGCTCCTCCCCTGCAGCTGGGACACATCCCATCATCCGGAGCCCGCTCAGCCTCTGCAGCTGCAACACTACGACCAGATAATGACCTCAGCCTGACTTAGGTCTGGGGTCACCACTCCTGGCTGGTCCCAGGCCCCAGCAGCCAACTCTCAGTTATCCACCCAAAAGAGTCCCAGCTAGCCCTTCTCTAGGAACCCCTCCCCCTTTTACCTCTCCACAGGCCCTCTCAAATTCTCAGTCTGCCCCACTCTAGCTTCTCACTTCCCTCTTCTCCACTGCCTTGTCCCACCCACCTGCCCCACCCAAGGGGAGGCTCAATGCTCTGAAGTCCAGGGACTCAAGAAAGCAGGGCTGCAAGATTCAGCAATGCTGACAGAAACATCCCACCAGGATCTCACAGCAGCCTCAGGCAAGGCAGGTTCTGAATAACTTCAAATCAGATCAGCAAGGAAAGCCCTGTTCCACTCACCAGCCCCGACAGGCTCCGCTGGCCCACGTCTGCTCAGCTACTGCCTCGGCTGGTTAGTCATATTTCCTGGGTTGGGTCACTGGCCCTGCACCCCTTTCTCCTCCTCCTCATGACTGGTTGTCTCATTACCCTGAGGACATGTGATTCTTCTTCTTTTTCTTCTTTTTTTGGGGGGCGGGGCGGTTTCAAGACAGGGCTTCTAGATGCAGCCTTGCCCTGGAACTCGTTCCTTAGACCAGGCTGTTTCTGAAGCAAAGTTTTTTTTGTGTATGTTTTCATTTTGGTGTTTTATTTTGTTTTTGAGACAACCTCTCTGTAGTCAGGCTTGCCTCTAAATTATGTTGCAGTTCAAGTTGGCCTTGAACCCCTGATCCTCTTGCCTCCCAAGTGCTGGGATTATATGTGTGCGCCACCATGCCCAATTGTTTGTTTCTTTTACTGAGACGGAGTCTTACTCTGGAACCCAGGCTGCTATGAAACTCAATATGTAGCCCAGATTGGCTTCAAGTTTAGGACAATCATCCTGCCTCTGCTTCCTGACCACAAGGATTACATGTACTGAGGTACCATGCCAGGTGCCTTGACACATTTTTATGAAGTCTCTCTGTGCCCCAAATTCTGGTTACAGGGATGCATGCCTCTAATCCCAGCACTCAGGAGGCAGAGGCATGTGGATCTCTGAGTTCCAGGACAGCCAAAACTGCACAAAAAAACCCTTTCTCTAAAAACCGAATGAATGAATGAATGAAAGGAGACTAACCCCTGCCCCAGTCTGCTGCTCATTCACCAGATGTCCACTGTCACACAGTCTGGATGCTGGAGATCTAGAAGACATCAATAGAAATTAGCATGCTCAGCCAGGGGGACGTGGTGGCAGCTCACCTCTAAAACTAGCACTTTGGAGGAAGTAACTGGAGAGTCAGATGTTCAGAGTCACCCTCAGCTACATAGAGAGTTCAAAGCCAGCCTGAGGTACATGAGACCCTGTCTAGAACCCCTTCGCATATCCTAAAAAAAAGAAGCTAATAAGCGTGATCAAGCCCACCAGAATTACAGGACAAAACTATGTTTCAAAAGAGAAAGACACAGCACTTGGGAGGCAGAGGCAGGGGGATCTTTGCAAGTTCGAGGCCAGCCTGGTCTACAAAGTGAGTCCAGGACAGCCAGGGCTACACAGAGAAACCCTGTCTCGAAAAACCAAAAACAAACAAACAAAAGAGAGAGGCAGTCAGAGGGCGTACAGTTTCAAGCTGAACCCAAAGCAACAACCTCTCCCTTCACACAATCACAGGACTGTAATATATAATCACTCTTGTCTAATTTGCTGGCCCCATGAAGGCCTTACCCTGGGGCACAGCCCGAAGACACATAGGAAGCAGGAGGTTGAGTCAAAGGAGGCTCCCATTCCTTCCTGAATCCCTAGGTCAGTGGTTCTAACCTTCCTAATGTTGCAACCCTTTAATACAGTTCCTCATGTTGGGGTGACCCCCAGCCATAAAATTATTTTTGTTGCTGCTTCATAACTGTAAATTTCCTACTGTTATGAATTGTAATGTAAATATTTTTTAGCGATAGAGTTTTGCCAAATGGGTCGCGATCCACAGGTTGGGAAACACTGCCCTAGAGGAAGGAAGCTCAGGAGAGTTAAGCACCTAGTGGGCAGCCACACTTGAGTGGCCCAACACCCAGGGACCCTGGAAGAGTGTTGATCAACAGTCGGTTCCACACAGGGCTTAGTGTTCAGAGTCAAGGCCCTGGCCCTGGTAGAACACCAGAAGCAAGCCTTCCTAAATATCTGACCTTCAGACCAATCTAACATACCAGGCTGCTAGGGGAAAGCCTGGAGAAAAGAGAATGGGGAACTGGTATTTGCTTGTTCGGTTGAGATAGAGCCTGACTGTGAAGCTCAAGCTTGAGATCCTCCAGCCTCCATCTTCTGAGTGCTGGGAGTGCAGGTATGCACCACTATGCCATCTAGATGGATGTGTTCTGTGTGCTAAAATACCATCAGAGCAAGAATTAACTTTTCTATAGACACTCAATAGAGCCAGTGGGATGGCTCAATGAGTAAAACCACTTGCTGTACAATGATGACCAGAGTTCAATCCCCAGAACCTACAATAAAGGACAGAATGGATTCCTGAAAGATGTCCTCTGGGACGGTAGAGATGGCTCAGAGGTCCAAACACTTGCTGCTCTTACAGAAGACTGGAGTTTGGTTCCCAGAAGCCATGTCTGGCATCTCATGACCTACAACTCCAGCTCTAGGAGATCTGACTCCCCCTTCTGGCCTCAGAGAGCACTGCACTCACATTTGTATGTACAGATAGACACACTATCCTGATTAAGGTTTGTCAACTTGACACAAATCTAGACATATCTGGGAAGAGAGATTCCTAATTGAGAAAATGTCTCCATAAGATTGGCCTGGCTGGGCGTGGTGGCACATGCCTTTAATCCCAGCACTCAGGAGGCAGAGGCAGGCAGATCTCTGTGAGTTTGAGGCCAGCCTGGTCTACAAAGAGAGTCCAAGCAGCCAGGACTCTGTTACACAGAGAAACCCCATCTCAAAAAAAAACAAAAACCAACAACAACAAAAAGATTGGCCTGTAGGTAAGGCTATGGGACAATGTCTTGATTATTGATTTATATGGTAGGGTCTAGCTCACTGTGGGCAGTGCCACAGTTGAGCAAGGTGGGCCCGGATGTTATAAGAAAGCAGACTGAGCAAGTTATGAGGAGCAAGCCAGTAAGCAACACTCCTTCATGGCCTCTGTGTCAGCTCCTGCCTCCAGGTTCCTGCCCTGACTTCCCTCAGTGATGAACTGTTACCTAGAAGTGTAAGATGAAATAAAACCTTTCCTCCCCAAGTTACTTTTGATCAAGGTGTTTTGTCACAGCACTAGAAACCTTAACACATACACACACACAATAAAAAAATAGCAAAATAAATCTAAAGAGATTTAGAAAGAAAGTTGTCCTCTAGTCTCCATATGTGCTATGACATTCACCTACTTATGATAAACAAATAAAACTTAAAAAAAATTAAATGATCTCTAAAGAACCCAGTTTGTGGGGCTGGAGAGATGGCTCAGTGGTTAGAAGCAGTGGCTGTTCTCCCAAAGGACTCTGGTTCCATTTCCAGCACCCACATGGAGACTTACAACTACCTGCAACTGCAGTCCCAGGAGATCTAATGTCCTCTTCAGGTGGCCTCAAGCACCAGGCATACACACTGTATACAGACATGCAGACAAAACACCCATATACATAAAATATTAATAATAATTTAAAAACACAGCATTTAGCTGGCATCCAAGTATCCCCACAGCCAAAAAACAGCCGTAAAACCAGGGTAGTCTGAGCTGAGATCCCAGCAAAGTCTTGTCCCTGACAGAACCATAGGCTAGGCAGAGAACTTGGTAGAAAGGTTAAGAGCTGCTCTTAGCTGGGCAGTGGCAGCGCACGCCTTTAATCCCAGCACTCTCGAGGCAGAGGCCGGTGGACCTCTGTGAGTTGGAGGCCCACCAACTCTGTGAGTTGAAGTCTTGAGTTCAATTCCCAGGACCCACATGGTAGAAGAAAAGATTCGACTCTACAAGCTGGAGTGGTGGGACATGCCTACAGTGCCAGCACTTGGGGATAGAGGCAGGGCACCAAAAGCTCAACCTTATCCTTGGCTACTGCATACAGAGTGTGTGTGGACGTGGGCTTACTACTTACCATTGTACTTCCTCAGGTCAGTGGTCCAACTTCTTGGAGCCTCCTTGTGTCCAGTCTGTAAGCTGGCCACACAGATAAATGTGAAGGGTAAACAAGATGCTACAATTAGTGAGCAATAATGAGTGTTAGGTGAATCTGAACTCTTTTTTTTTTTTTTTTTTTTTTTTGGTTTTTCGAGACAGGGTTTCTCTGTGTAACAGAGCCCTGGCTGTCCTGGACTCACTTTGTAGACCAGGCTGGCCTCGAACTCACAGAGATCTGCCTGCCTCTGCCTCCCGAGTGAGTGCTGGGATTAAAGGTGTGCGCCACCATGCCCAGCTGAACTCTTCTTAAAGTTACATTTGTTTACTTATTCATTTACTTATTTTGCAGGGGGGTATGGCATGTAATGGCTTGAGGGTGGAGGTCAGAGGACAAATTATGGGAGTTGGTTCTCTCCTGTCATGTGGGTCCTGAGAATCAGATTCAGGTCTTCAGGCTTGGTGGCAAGTGTCTTTACAAGCTGAGCCATCTCATGAACCCTGCTTCTCTTCTAGTCTGCCATTCACATCAGCAATGACTGTAAATATTGCTGAGCTGATTAACTCGGGTCCCCAAAAAAGCCCGGCACAAACTGTAGCAATGCCCGTTCCTTCCCAAACTTAGTGGTATGCCGCTGAGGAAAGAAAGTTAAACCAGGGATCCTGTCTCCCCTCCCTCTGTGAATGCCCAGATCCATGGGTCCTGGCTGCACTGGTGTAGAACCTAGGTGGTTCTTAGGTTGAGACCCTATGTACATGCCAGGGAACAAAACTGAATGAAAACTACAGTTCACTACATTTGAGCTAAGAGGGTCCTATCACCAAGGGAAGGAAAATTTATATTAAAAAAAATTAAAAAGGTTGTTGGGGCTAGAGTGATGGTCCAATGGTTAAGAGAACTCGCACCTCTTCCAGTGGACCCAGGGTCAGTTCCAGAACCCTCATCTATCATACACAACCATCTATCACTCCAGCTCCAGGGTATCTGACACCATTCTGGCCACCACACACACAAACTCATACGCAGACACACAAAATACACATAATTTGGAAAGAAAAGAAAGACTTGCTGAGTGGGGGTAATTTAAGTGTGGTGGTTCAGACCTTTAACCCCAGCTCTTGGAAGGCTAGAGGCAGGAGAATCAGAGGTTTGACGTCATCTTCGGCTATGTAGTGACTTTAAGGAAGTCTGGGCTACTAGAGATACGGTTTCAAAAAACCAAACCAACAAGAAGTTGTTTCTTTTTAAGACTCAGATTGGATATCCCCCCCCACCTCACCCCGCTTCTGTTCTGCCCTACCCTCAACTCCCTGCTTCCAGTTTGTCCCAGGAGAATGGGAAAGTGCTTTGGCGGCTCTACCCGCGCCAGATCTTGCCCAGGATAGACATCCAGTAGAACTTTCGCCCCTAGGAGCACGGAAAGGTGTGGGGGCGACAGGAAACCGAGCGCCCATACCCATAGAGTCCCCCTCGACCCCAAAGTAGGAGCCCCGGGACGTGGAGAACAGATAGATCTCCGAAAGCGCGCGATTTACTTGCCTGAAGGGTTTCGGGGTTCCCGAAGCGGATGTTTTGCTGGCGACCACGCCTCCACCCCCCTCAGAAAAGTGAGTCCCCCACAAGGGCCAAGTGGCTGGGGCTGACTGGAGGCGTTCCCTTCCCTTAGAGCAACTGCCTCTCTAGAGACCTAGGTGGGAGGGTGGGGGTAGGGGGGTGGAGATCTGGTAAGAACCCAGGACCAAGCTAAAGTTCGCCGTCCTATGGGAAAACTGGGGCCGAGGCGGGCAGTTTCCACCTCCCAGTCAACCCATAGGTACTTGGTCTCCATTAGGGTTACCAGCCTCTGCAGTTCCCTGGAGTACCTACTTAGTACTTGGTGCTTGGTGCCATTTTGTTTTGTTTTGTTTTGTTTTGTTTTTTTGTTTGAGATGGAGTTTCTCTGTGTAACAACCTTGCCCTGTAGACCAGGCTGGCCTCAAACTCAGAGATCTGCCTCCTGAATGCTGGAATTAAAGGCGTGGGCCACCACTGCCAGGTTTGGTGCTTTCAACGTGATCCGGGCCCGGGATGCAGCTTGCTTGATGGATTGCTTCCCTAGCTGGCAGGGAGCCCTGGGTTTGATCCCCAGCGCCAGCGCCGCATCCCAGCACTTGGAGGGTCTCACACACACACACACACACACACACACACACACACACACACACACGTAAATACGTAAGTGTAATTTTTGTTTTTTTTTTTTTGGTTTTTCGAGACAGGGTTTCTCTGTATATCTCTGGCTGTCCTGGACTCGCTTTGTAGACCAGGCTGGCCTCGAACTCGCAAAGATCCACCTGCCTCTGCCTCCCAAGTGCTGGGATTAAAGGCGTGCGCCACCACCGCCCGGCTCGTAAGTGTAATTTTTAACAAACATGATCTTCCATCTTAACAAACATGATCTTCCATCTTCACATCGTTAACCATTATTCCTGCTTAGATGAATTCTCAGGGAGGATCGGAAGGGAGCCAGGATTGTAATCCAGGCTGGCCTGACCTGCATCCATATACCCTTCTACCCTTCTCAAATTCCAAACCAAACAGACCAGCCAGTGTCTGCTCCAGAACATACCACGCAAACCCACCCACGACTCAGTCCACAAAGCCGCTTTGTGTTTTGAGAAGCAACTTTGCAAAGGCCAAGCAGAATTCGGTTCTCTGAGGCCCACTGACTGGGTTTGAAAGGATCCACACCCTCACTTTGTTCCTGGCCAGCTGGGCAGCCCAAGCAGTCACATTCCACTGAGGAAAGTTAGAAAACACCTTCCCAGACTGGTGAAACGGCTCCATGCCAGCCTTCATTCATTCGTTGTTCGTTCGTTCATTTGTTTGTTTGTTTATTTATTTATTTATTTATTTATGAACAAGTTCTCACTGTGTCTGCCTGGAATGTTCTGTGTAGGCCAGCAGTGAACTCACACAGGTCTGCCTGCCTCTGCCCCATGTGCGGTGCACTTACAGGCATTCACCACTAACTACACTCAGCTTAGTGTTCTAGCTTTGACAGCTGCAACACCCATGTAACCCACATCTCTACATGCCAAATATATCCACCACCACAGAATGTCCTGTCACCAGGGAGCAGTCTTTTGTGTGCCACATCTGTCTCCCCCACCAACCACAGTTTGCATATGTGGCCCAGGGACAATGTCAGGCCTCCATTGTAACTCTAACAGCCAGCACAGCACTCAGCAGTTAATAACACTGAAAAAGAAAATTAGTTGAGATAAGTCCCTAGGTAGCCCAGACTGACCCAAACTCCTTATTCAGCCTTAGATGACCTTGAACTTTTTGTTTGTTTTGTTTTGTTTTTTTTGAGACAGGGTTTCTCTGTGTAATAGCCCTGGCTGCCTAGACTTGCTTTGTAGACCAGGCTGGCCTCAAACTCGAACAAACAGAGATCCGCCTGACTCTGCCTCCCAACCGCCGGGATTAAAGGCGTGCGCCACCATGCCAGCTAGTCTTGAACTTCTGATCTTCCTGTCTCACCTGCAGAGTGCTGGAGCCGGGTGTGGTGGCGCACGCCTTTGATCCCAGCACTAGGGAGGCAGAGGCAGGTGGATGTCTGTGAGTTCAAGGCCAGCCTGGTCTACAAAGTGAGTCGAGGACAGCCAGCTATACAGAGAGACAAAGAGAAACCTAGTCTCAAAAAACCAAAAAAAAAAAAAAAAAAGAAAAGAAAAGAAAGCTCTTGGATTAAAGATGTGTTCTTAGACCTGAGCCACATCATAAGTACTTGTTTACAATGAACAGAAAGTTCCTGGATTACAGGCTGAGTCATCCTATAATTACAAACAGATTTTTCAGTTCACAAACTCAGGGTTCACAATGTGATCAAATTATTCTGCAATAGCAAGCTGTCTTAGCGAGTTTTCTGTACACAGAATTTAATAAAATTAACCCTAGGTCAAGAGGCAGAGCAAGAGACCACCTGACAGGGATTAAACAGAAAGGAGGGACATTGAGCTGAGGGTTTTTAAGACAGCGTAGAGGAGGAGTTTGGGTTCCTTCAGTTTTCTCCTTTGGAGTTCTTTCTCCTTCAGAAAGTCTTTCTTCTTCCTTTAGAGTTCTTCCTTTGGATTTCCTTCTTTAGGGTTTTCTCCTTCTAGGAATCTTCCTCTAGGTTCTTCTGGGCTTTTTAGCTCTGGGCTTTTTCCTCTAGGATTTGCAGCTAAATAGAAAGATCAGCTGGGTGCTTTTTCTGACTCTCTGAGCTAGCAGGTTTTCATCCCAGCATCTGTCTCCTGAGTCTTCATTGGTAAAATAGTATGACTGGTATATTTTAGTTATTTTTTTGTTTGTTTGTTTTAAAACAACAGCTTGCTCCCTTGTAAAGCAAGGACAAAATGCCTAACCCTTTCTAGTCTCTACCTTATTTTTTTGAGACAAGGAGCTCTGTTTCAGCTCAACTGTCTGGCCAGCAAACTGCTAAGAACCACTTGTCTCCTTTTCACACAACTTCAGAGTTTCAAACATGGGCTGCAAAGCTAGCTATTACTTGAGTGGTAGGGATCAAATCATGTTTTCATGTTTGTGCACAAGTATTTTACCCACTGAGCCATTTCTTACACCCCCCTGCTTTTGTCCTTTTTGAAACAGAGTGCCATATAACCCAAGTTGGTCTTGAAAGTTTTCTGTAGCTGAGAACGACCTTGAACTCTTGATGCTTCTGCCTTAGCCTCCTAAGTGTTGGGATTTTGGGCAGGCATGACCATTCTAGATTCTTTTTTGTTGTTCTTTTTTTTTTTTTTGGTTTTTCGAGACAGGGTTTCTCTGTATAATAGCCCTGGCTGTCCTGGACTCGCTTTGTAGACCAGGCTGGCCTCGAACTCACAGAGATCCGCCTGCCTCTGCCTCCCAAGTGCTGGGATTAAAGGCGTGCGCCACCACCGCCCGGCCCCTTGTTGTTCTTTTTTTTTTTTTTTAAAGATTTTATTTATTATGTACATAATGTTCTGTCTGCAGGTATACCTGCAGGGCAGAAGAGGGCACCAGATTTCATTATGGATGGTTGTAAGCCATCATGTGGTTGCTGGGAATCAAACTCAGGACCTCTGGAAGAACAGTCAGTGCTCTTAACCTCTGAGCCATCTCTCCAGCCCTGTTGTTCTTTTTAAATTTTTATTTTTGTTTGGTTGGAACCCTTGCTCATCCCCCACACAAGCTGAAAAATCCCATCTGCTCTTCTTCCGCCGATCCCAGCCGATCCCAGCCATACAGAGAAAACTCAGGCTTAACATGTCATCTCTCTGCATTTCCTGCAACCTACACATAAGTGCTGCCCAGGGGATCAGCTTCTTTTTTTTTTTTTTAACCACATATGGGCACAATCCCAGTTCCTATCTCCCAGTTTCTATGTTACACGTCATCACCTGGAACCCAAGACCTATAAAACCCCCTTGCTTTATCCCAGGCATGCAACTCCATTGACCGACATCCATGAGATCAGTGAACTCACATAAACCTGTCTTTATACTCTTGATTTGGGTTGATTAACTTATTACATCGGCGGAGAAAACCTATTAATTTTATGTGGATGGAGGTTTTATACGCACGTATGTCTGTGCACCACATGTGTGCCTGGTGCTTTTTTATTCATGTATATGTGCTGCCTCCCACTAAGGTGGGGTTCAAGAGGTCAGCGTTGGGTTTGAGGAAGATAAGTTTCAGGGGCAGGGGTTTTCCAAATGTGTGTGTCTCACCAATTTTGTCTTTCTTTTCTTTCTTTCTTTTTTTTTCTTTTTTTTTTTTGTTTTTCAAGACAAGGTTTCATAGTCCTGGACTCGCTTTGTAGACCAGGCTGGCCTCCAACTCACAGAAATCTGCCTGCTTTTACCTCCAGAGCGCTGTGATTAAAGGTGTGCACCACCATGCCTAGCTACCAATTTCTTGATTATAGTCTTCCTTGGCAAAGTAGTTAACAAATTCGTGAAATTAATATTTATCAATCGACCCTATAAGATAACTTGTGTGTATAACCGGTCCTGGGCAAGATCGTTCATTATTTCAGAATACCATTGATCACAGAACAGAAAAGACCCCAGACCCTTGGCCTAATTCAGTTTTGTCAGGCAGGGTCTGCAGGATAAGCCCTTACTGGAGAAAGTTTGGACCCTGCTGGAGAATGCCCCTCATAGCACTTCTTACACCCAGTCTGGTCTTTAAGTTTACCCAGTTGTCACAAACAGGGCCTTTGGGAAGGCCAGAACCGGACCCCACTGTCGCCCAGAGTGAAGCCTACGAACTACAAGTCCCAGCAGGCAGTGTGTTGCAGGACAGGGCCTATGCTCTCTTGTAGTCCAAACCCAGGTTCAGGGGTAGAAGTTAGACACACTTAACACACGCACACGCGCACATGCGCCAGCCACGCTCCCACTAACTACAAATCCCAGCAGGCAGCGGGACGCTGGGTGGGGGCTAAAGTCTGATCTTTTCCTCCGGAAGTTAAGTCGGGCAGGTGTGGCACGTTCCTTGCGGGGAGGGGCCGCTGGCGGCGGAGTAAATGCGGGGTAAAAGGTGCAGGGGAGGTGGGTGCTGGTAAGGGCCCACAATAGGCATACAGTCGGCACATTTTGCATCTCCTTCACTGTGACTCCATTCCCTGGGCTAACTCCTTGTACAGAAGGAAGGAGCAGCCCAGACCCTGAAGCTGGGCAGAGCTTGTTAGGGGCCTTGTATGGCTTGCCAGTCTCTGAAGAAGCCCAGAAAACTCCTTGCCCACTGAATGTAGGTCCTAGAGATTTGAGGTGCTGACCCTGGCCATCAAGATGAGAAGCTAGGGGGACAATAACCAAGTCACTCTAATCTATCCACTCTCAAAGGCCTCTCTGCCCACGTCCCAAGTGTCACAACTCTTGTCCTAACTTCCCAGATTGCCCAAAGAGCCTCTGAGGTGCTGAAGGGACTTACCCAAAGCCTTATGTGCAAACCGAGCTAGGTGGGATGAGCAGCGCTGAGGCCCCCCACTTCCTCCACCTCCGCTCCTGAGGCAGCTCTCTCCCGATGGCTCTTCTCAGCTGATTTCTGGCTCCCAAGTGGGGACTCAGGTTACACCTGTATTGGGAGCAGTGACACCATGGCAGTGGCCAGGAACATATGGACTTTCTGCCTCCGACCCTGTTTTTAGTTTTTACACTTACTGTTGCTCCATGCCTGATGGTCAACGGGCCAGAAATACATGGGCTCTGAAGGGATAGCCACAACCCTTTTACGAAAGATTTCATTATTCTGCATCTTGGTTGAGATCAGCTTCTTCCTGGAATAGTAGTCTTGCAACGGTTAGAAACAACCCCAGAAGGAACGCAAAGTAGATCACTCGCCTTCTCCTGGTAGTAAGATGAGATTTGTGTTAATCAATCCCAGTGGTCTCCATGTATGTACATCTGGGCTTGGAAATTTCTCAGAGGCTTCTTAGATTTCTGAGTCTTTCTGTTAAGATAGCCAACATTTAGGAAGCTGAGGCAAGTTCAAGTCCAGCTTGGGCTACATAATGAGCCTGTACGGAAAAAGAAAAAAAAGAAACAGGCAAGACAAAACAAAAAGCCACCATTTTAGACTTTTGCCACTAGAGATGAGAGGTAAGTATCATAAAACTTTGGAGGCAGTCATTACTTCAGTACCTAGTCTTGAAGAGCTCATTCTCTTACTTTTTTTTTTTTAAGATTTATTTATTTATTCTACATGTATGAGAGCTCTAACTGCATGCACCCCTGAATGCCAGAAGAGGGCATCAGATTCCAGTATAGATGGTTGTTAGTCACCATGTGGTTGCTGGGAATTGAACTCTGGACCTCTGGAAGTGCAGACATTGCTCTTAACCGCTGAGCCATCTCTCCAGCCCCCCATTCTCCTACTTTTAGAATTTATTTTTATTACTTATCTTTTGTTGAGGGGTGTTTTTGTAATTGTTTGTTTGGGCTGTCATAGAACATTTTGAGTCAGCCAGATGGGTAATCACAGTTTTTCAGGAGGCTAAGGCAAGAAGATTTCAAGTTCACGGCCTGCCTGGAGCAATTCATGAAACCCTGTCTCAAAGTAAAATATGCAAAAAAGGGTGATGAATGAAAAAAAGAAATGAAAAAGACATGATGCTCTTAGGTATGTTGGAGGAGAAGGTTTACTGTAGATATGAGGGAGAAAACAGACAGAGGCAGAGACATCTGCAAAGTCCAGAGTGAACACAACCCTGACCCTGGCCATGTGAGAAGAGGGGAGAAGGGAGAACCAGGAGACCAGAGGCCAAAAAGGCAAAAAAAAAAAAAAAAAAAAAAAGACAGGCAGAGCAAAAATGGTAGGATTGCCGGGCGGTGGTGGCGCACGCCTTTAATCCCAGCACTTGAGAGGCAGAGGCAGGCGGATCTTTGTGAGTTCGAGGCCAGCCTGGTCTACAAAGCGAGTCCAGGACAGCCAGAGATATTCAGAGAAACCCTGTCTCGAAAAACCAAAAAAAAAAAAAAAATGGTAGGATTATATAGGGAAGAGCAGCTGGGGAAGGGGAGCACCTCTCAGTCTCTGGGCTAGAGACATTTAGGGTAAGGGGTGAGGTAAACTAGCTGGGAGGACCCTGTAACAAGTAGGGACTGAGATATGCTTGCTGGGAGAACCTGGAGGCCAGGTCTGCTTTGATAGGTTAAACAGGCAATTCAGTTGGTCATTAGTCCTAGGTTTGAGGCCTAAGAGATGGGTTATAGCTCAGAGGCAGACCGCTCACCTGGCATGTGTGAAACCTGGGTCCATTCCCCAGTACCACATGAGGGATGGGGTGAGAGGATGAATCAAGTAGAAATCAGTTTTAAATTCTTGAAGAATGATGAAGGAACACAAAAGAAATAGGTTCTTTTTTCTGAAAGAACCTCCAATTAAGTCAAAAGCATTATCGAAATAAAATGCTCATGATATAAAGAGTTCCTTTAGTGGGGCTGGAGAAACAGGTCAGTGGTTAAGAGCACTTGCTGCTCTTCTAGAGGACCTAAGTTTGTTTCTCAGTGCCCACGTTTGACCTGTAACTCCACTTCCTGGGTGTTTGCACAGCCTCTTCTGGCCTCCAGACACAGACTACACATATATAAGAATGAAACAGGTTTTTTTGTTGTCGTGTTTTTTGTTTTTTAGAGACAGGGTTTCTGTACAGCCTTCAATGTCCTGGACTTGACTGGGGCTAAAGTCATGTGCCCACCACACCCGACAATTACGGACAGCTGTGAACTGCCATGTGGGTGCTGGGATTTGAACCCAGGTCCTTTGGAAGAGCAGCCAGTGCTCTTAACCTCTGAGCCATCTCTCCAGCCTGAAACAGATTTTTTAAGAAAGCATTCGTTTAGACTTTTTGTTTTTTTGTTTTTTTGTTTTTTTGTTTTTTCTTTTTTTTTTTTTGGTTTTTCGAGACAGGGTTTCTCTGAATATCTCTGGCTGTCCTGGACTCGCTTTGTAGACCAGGCTGGCCTCGAACTCACAAAGATCCGCCTGCCTCTGCCTCCCAAGTGCTGGGATTAAAGGCGTGCGCCACCACCGCCTGGCTTCGTTTAGACTTTTTATATATTTTATCATCACTTTGTTTTTAACTGCTGAAATGTTGTGTATGTAAATCACTTTCTTTGTTGTTTCTTTTGTTTCGTTTCGTCCTGGACTCACTTTCCCCCCTGGCTGTTGTTTTTTCCTTTAGACATGGTCTGCGGCCCAGGCTAGCCTGAACTGTGTCGTTTGGGCTGACCTTGTAGCAATCCTCTTGGCTCAGCCTTGCCTATGCCATTCTACAGGCTCATGCTTTCAGACTCCCCGTGTCTCTGTCTCCTATCTTGCCATAGAAACAGTAGAATTACACACCTGCACTACCACACTCAGCATTTTTTTTCTTCTTTTTTTGAGACAGTCTCTTTATAGCCCTGCTGTCCTGGAACTATGTAGGCCAGGCTGGTCTTAGATTCACTGAGATCTGTCTAACTCTCCCTTCCAAGTGCTGGGATTAAAGATGTATGCAAGGCATGTGTGTGCCATCATGTCTGGCCACATCTACCTTTATATGAATTTTGGGGATTAACTCAACCATCTACCCAGCATGTGTGTGTGTGTTACATTTATGTATCTGTGTGAGTTTGTATGCAGAGGCACAAGTCGACACACAGACTGTAGCACCTGTCTGTAACAGTAGATTTTTATTTATCAACCATATATTTGTTAATACTTAACAATTACCTAACAATTGTCTATAAAATTCCTAAATTCTAAACCCAAACCCTAACTCTGAAACCTAGCACCTAAAACTTAATACAAACATTTAATATTAACCTAAGGTTTCTCAAAAGGATATTTTCCTCTGAATGTGAGTCCATGTGGATGGCTGGTCTTCATACAATTCTTAGTCTCTTAAAGTCTCTGAATTGCGTTTGTCAGATCCCAAGACAGTTTATCAAGCAGGAATCGCCTCCATGGTTTTAGAGACCAGTTATTTAGCATATGAAAGTCTCCCAGGCGGCTCACCTATTCAGATGTCCCAGGCCTGAAAGAATTGCTTCAACGGTCTTTAAATCCCAACCTCTTGGGCTCCAAGAAGAGTCACCTATTCAGATGCTTTAGGCCTATAAGGACTTCCGTTTCCAAACCGAAGTTCCTACACACACACACACACACACACACACACACACACACACACACACACACCCCGCCGAGAGAGACAACTCCCGCAGTGAGGCTAAGCCTCCTGGTGTCCATGATAGGAATTTCTCTATCAGACGAGAAGATGGCGAGGCAGGCAGAGGAGAGAAGCACAGCAGCTCTATGTGAATCTTGACTTAAATATCTTCAGCAGAAGCTTTAGAGCGTCTTTCAAGTAATGCCCCTGGGCTCAGTCTTTTCAAGAGCCTTTTGCAGAGGGGTGTGAAGGTCATCAGGCTTCTACCCACTCAGCCATCACAAAACCCTTATCAAGTTTTTTTTTTTTTTTTTGGTTTTTTCGAGACAGGGTTTCTCTGTGTAGCCCTGGCTGTCCTGGACTCCCTTTGTAGACCAGGCTGGCCTCGAACTCACAGAGATCCGCCTGCCTCTGCCTCCCAAGTGCTGGGATTAAAGGCGTGCGCCACCACCGCCCGGCTCTTATCAAGTTTTTTAAAGCTGGAAGGTGACGTAAAAACGTTTGTTTGTTTTGCTTTTTTGAGACAGGGTACCTTTGTGTAACAGCTTTGGCTGTCTTGGACTCACTTTGTAGACCAGGCTGGCCTCGAACTCAGAAAGATCTGCCTGCCTCTGCTGGAACTAAAGGCATGCACCACCACCGCCTGGCTTACATAAAAACTTTTTTTTTTTTTTGGAGACAGGGTTTCTCTGTGTATCCCTGGCTGACCTGGACTCACTCTGTAGACGAGGCTGGTCTTGAACTCACAGAGATCCACCTGCCTCTGCCTCCCAAGTGCTGGGATTAAAGGCATGTGCCACCACGCCCAGCAATTACAGACAGCTGTGAACTGCCATATGGGTGCTGGGATTTGAACCCCCGTCCTTTGGAAGAGCAGTCAGTGCTCTTAACCGCTGAGCCATCTCTTCAGCCCCCACAAAAACTTTTTTTAAAGAACCATAAACCAGGCATGGTTGTACATGTCTGTAGTCCCAGAATTTGGAAGTTAGAGGTAGAGGGATCAGGAGATTCAAGGTCACCTTTGATAATGTGAGTTTGAGGCTAGCCTGATATGAAACCCTGTTCAAAAATAAAAGGAATCCTAGCTGGGCGTGGTGGCGCACACCTTTAATCCCAGCACTCGGGAGGCAGAGGCAGGTGGATCTCTGTGAGTTCAAGACCAGCCTGGTCTACAAAAGGAGTCCAGGACAGCCAGGGCTACACAGAGAAACCCTGTCTCGAAAAAACTAAATAAATAAATAAATAAGATAAGATAAAAAAATAAAAGGAATCCAAACATCTATTATTTGATAGCATAGTGTATCTTCCATCCATTTTATGTATTTTCTTCCTTTTGTAATTATAAATTCATGAGAAAAGAACAAATTTCATTATATTATGTACTCAGCGGGGTGTGGTGGTCTATGCCTGTAACCTCAGCACTCAGGAGGCCGAGGCAGAAGGATCTTGAGTTCAAGTCCTCCTTGGGCTAAGAGACCCTGTTCTAGGAAGGAGGAGGGAGAACTCACAGGTGGGGGAGGTGAAGGGAGAGGGCTGCAGCTGACAGTGATGAGGCAAGTAATATTCCATTTTTTTTTAAGTAAAACTAGGTCTTTGAATTCATCTTTGTCTTCCAAGTGCTGAGGTTACTGGTGTGCACTCCCATGCTTGGCTAGAGAAATATTTTATTTATGTTTGGAGGCAGACATTTATCATTTGGTACAAGAAGGCATTCCTCAGGGAGCTGTATTTCAGAATCAAGAACCAGATTTGGGGCTCCCGGAAGCTACGACTTTGGGCAGTGGCGCTGCCAGCGGGCCTCTGTGGAAGCAAGGCTGAGCACTCTTTTTGGGTTTTTGTTTTTTTGTTTGTTTTTGTTTTTCTAGACAGAGTTTCTCTGTGTAGCCGTCTGTCCTGGAACTCTCTTTGTAGATCATGCTGGCCTTGAACTCACAGAGATCCAACTGCCTCTGCCTCCCGAGTGCTGGGATTAAAAGCATGCACCACTGCTGCCTGGCCTTTTTTTTTTATGATTTTTAAATTTTATTTTATGTGCATGAGTGTTTCGCTTGCACCATACGTGTGCTTGGTGCACAGGGAAGTCAGAGAGGGTGATAGATCTAGAAGTGGAGTTACGGATCGTTGTGAACTGAATTGAACTGGGGTCCTCTGTAAGAGTCACAAGTGTCCTTAATCAATGAGCCATTCTCTCCATCTCTCTATACCCCTCCCCCAAGTCTTACTAGAATGCAAGCTTCTGCGTTCTGATTAGGCTAAGGACCTGATTCCTGAATCGTAAAAGTGTGGTTTGCTAGGTGCCAAAAGTCATTTGATAATGACTGTGTTTGCTTCCTGAAGATCCAATCTATAGGGTTCAACTAAAACCACAGGGCAGTGGGGTAGTGTTATTAAATCATTACCTGCCCCACCTTAAGGGATTCTCTATTTATATTCTTGATAAGGCCTGCAGGTCCAGATGACCCCTTAGTTTCATGAATTGAGCTACAGTCCGTCACTCTTCTTGTCACCACCAGGAGTCGCTCTCTCCCGTGACGACTCTCAAATGCCTACAGTGACGTAATACACAAGCAAGGGGCACTGTGGGCTTTGGCCCACATCTGGTCTCAGATTTTCCTTTGGTAAAATGTAGACAGGGTTATTTCAGGGCCCTCAATGCCTGTGAAGGAAGGATATGGGTTGGAGAAGCATGGGGTCTCCTAAGTGGAAAGGAACAATGTCAGGTCAGTATAGTTTGGGGATTTCTCTCCCGCTATGGTATGACCTAGAAGAGAGGGAACAAGGAGGCTGGGACAAGACACTTGCCTGACAGGCTCTAAACTGCAGACAGACTGCTAAGCTGGACCCCCTGACACCTGTGGGACAGTGGGAGAATGTGGAGGGGGAGGGCCATGGAGTGCCTGGAAAGTGGGGCAGGAGAGAACGATAGCCCTCTCTGGAAGATAAACAGGCAGAGGATCCCGTAGAGTGAGAAAGGTTGTTTAAAGTTATCTAGAGAAGACAGTCTTCAGTTCTCTGTGTTTGCCAAGGGCACTGTTCAGAATGGTGGCCAGGACAGGATGCCTTCCCTTTAGGCCTAGATGTTGGTGACAGGCAGGAGAGTAGCAAGATATGGGCCTTTCGGAGAGGCCAAGGCTTGCAGAGCTGAGGCCTTTCCACAGAATGAGTAAGAACTAGTTATGCAGTTATAAGAGATAACAATCAGGAGCCCACCATGTGCCAAGCTGTGAACCAGGTGCTAGGGATTTGGTTGTGAACTCTACAGAAACCAGGGCTCCCATTCATAGCGCTTACAGCCTGCTGGAGGTGGTACAGTCTGGCTCTGGAACAAACCTGTGAGTTTAATAAGCCTGGAAGCCTTGAGCGTAGGTGCTGAAGGAAGTTCTTTCTAGGCTGTGGTCTGCAGGAAGAGAGGACAAGGAGACAGAGTGTTCCAGGGAAAGAATAGCCAAGTGGGCAGCCCCAGGTAAGGTGACTTTGCTGCACCACTTTCATCCTCACCCAGGTTTCCTGGATACCGGGCCACCTCCTGTCCGAGCAGAATCTAGGCCAAAGGCTCAAGCTAGGAGACAACTAAGGAGCCATGGGCGGGGTGTGGTGGTACTCACATTGAGAGTAAGAGGCAAAGGCAAGAGGATTGAAAGATTGAGGGCTGCCTGGGCTATATGAGACTTTGTCTCAAACACACACACACCCCAAACCAAAACCACAAAACCAAAGAAATTGACACTCTGAGAATGAATTGCCCCAGAAAAGAGTTGAAGTGGAGTGGGGAGCGCTGGGCTCCAGGAGAGGGTCATTCATTTGAAAAGAGACAGGGTGTCTTCTAAAAGACTAAAAATGTACTTATTAAACTGGCGGTGATGGCACACGCCTTTAATCCCCGGCACTTAGGAGGCAGAGGCAGGCAGATCTCTGTGAGTGTGAGGCTGGCCTGGTCTACAGAGCAAGTTCCAGGATAGCCAGGGCTACACAGAGAAACTCTGTCTCAAAAAAACAACAAATATAAAAAAATGCTTATTATATATGTTTGTGTATGTTGCATGTGTGTGACTATATATGTGTCACAGAATGCATGTGGAGGTCAGAAGACAACTTGCTGAAGTCAGCCTTCCACCACATGGGTCCCGGAGTTCCAACTTGGATCGTCAGGTTTGGTGGCCAGCACCTTTAACCACTGGCCCAAGCTTTTTTTTTTTTTTTTTTTTTTTAGGTTTATATGTATTATTTTAAAGTGTGGGTGGGGGTTGGCAGGGGGTGGATATGTGCAGGTAGCTCCAGAAGCCAGAGGTGTTGGATCTCTCTGGAGCTGGAGTTACAGGCAGTTGTGAGCTGCCTGACATGGGTACTCGGAATCCATCTCAGCCATCTGGAAGAACAGTGTGGGCTCTTAACCACTAAGCCATATCCCTAGGCCTACCAGCATTTTTTTTTTCCAAAATATGATGTATGTATACAAGAGGCTTCATCCTTTTTTCTCCTTTAGAGAAAAGTATAGGAATGTTGAGACATTCTCCTATAACCCTGGCTGGCTTCAACTTTCTATGTAGCCCAGGTAGGCTAGGAATTCCTGATCCTTCTGCCTCTACTTGCAAGGTGCCAATTACAGTTGTATACTTCTGTGCCTCACCCTAATTTCTTATGGTTTTGTTTTGTTTGAGACAGGGTCTTCTGTAGCCCAGGCTAGCCTAAAACTCATTATGTAGCTAAGAATAACCTTGAACTTAGAAGCCTGATTTTATATGATGCTGGGAATTAAACCCAGGGCTTCATGCTTGGGAGAAAATCATTCTACAAGTTCAGCTACATCTCCATTGCCCTTTGTTTCACACATTTTGTGAATGTCTTCTCTCAGGGATCCCTGGGCAAGATAGCTCACTAGTCTAGCTGGTATGAATGAGCTCCAAGTTCAGAGAGACTCTGTCTCAAAAAAACAATGAAGGAGCTAGAGAGATGGTTTGGCAGTTAAGGTGAGTTTATTGCTGCTCTTGCAGGGGACCTGAGTTTAGCTTCCAACACTCACATTGGGTGGCTCACGACAGTCTCTAACTCCAGTTCCATGGTCCTCAGGGTGCCTTCAGAGGCAGCTAAAACATGTTTTGTTTTTGTTTTTTTTTAAAGATTTATTTATTATGTATACAGTGTTCTGTCTGCAGGTATATCGGCAGGCCAGAAGAGGGCACCAGATTTCATTATAGATGGTTGTGAGCCACCATGTGGTTGCTGGGAATTGAACTCATGACCTCTGGAAGAGCTGCCAGTGCTCTTAACCGCTGAGCCGTCTCTCCAGCCCGCTAAAACATGTTTACATACACATACAGATATACACAAACACACATAAATAAATCTTTTTGAAGATTTATTTTATGTGTATGAGTGTTTTGTTTATGTACATGTAAGAACATCATACATAGGCAGTGCCTGAGGAGGTCAGAAGAGGGTGTTGCCCCCATGGAATTGTAGTCACAGATGGTTGTAAGCCACCATGTGGGTGCTGGGAACAGAACCTGGGTCCGCTGAAAGAACAGCAAATCTTCTTGACTACTGCTCCATCTCTCCAGCCCCCATATAAATCTTTTAACGATTTAAAGTAAACAAAGTCAAGAGCAATGGGGGAATGACACCAGATGTCAACCTCACATCCTCACATGCATGTGCACACATGCTACACCACACACATGCAGAAACACATATGCAGGCATACACACACACAAAAAAAAACACACCATACACACACACACATTCTTTTGCTTTTATGTTGTATTCCTTTAGGGCTTACTAAAATTCTCAGTCTCTTCCAACTTGAATTTCTGAAGGCATTTTAGAAACCCAGGGAAGCCTAGTTTAGTGAACCACTGGGAACCAATGAAGCAGCCAGGGCTGCAGAAGTAGGTAGGTTCCACTCTTAGAAGGCAATAGGAAATATGTGTCCATTAAAGGAGCCATTTGGAGTCATTCAGGCCTTGAAGCACAGCTGGGAGATGTAAACTGGGCTAAGGATCATACAAGGCAGGGCAGGGCAAGGCCTGGCAGGTGAGTCCCACAGTGATGCAGCAGCCTGTAGAGCAGGGGCAAGCAGGGTGACACCAACCTGTGCACTTTAATCCAGAGGCACGAGGAAGCCATCCCCTTCTCTCAGTCCTTCCACCTCAACATGGAGAATCTCTCCAAACCGAGGGAAGTGCCCTAGAGAAAAACCGGAAGACATACTCCATTGTACTCTAAGCCTCCTGTCCACTTTCGGGGGAGGTGAGGTCAAGGTTTGCCACCAGCTTCTGAGGCTGTAGTGATAAGTGATCATGTGCCAGGAAGACGCAGGGAACATAGACTCCCTAGGGAGTTGTCCCTTTGTCTATTGACCATCAGAGACATTATCAAAGCCAGCTGAGTCACAGGCCTAGGAGGACAAAGCTGTGGGAGAGAAAGGGGCCTCTCTCAGTTTGTGCTAAACCAGCTTCATGACCCATCAGTATGTGCTGGCCCCGACTCTCCTTGATGCAGACCACACCCCTCTAGTACTGTCTCTGGCATCAGCTTGAACTCAGTGGAAGATAGAGTTCAATGGGCCAGCATGTCTCTACTTGGAACAACTAAGAGTCTGACTTGATCACCTGTTTTGGTGCTGACTCCTCACCCCATGATCTGGCCTCAGGTCTGGCTCCCCATTCTCAGGGTCCAGTCTTTTTCTAGAGCATTGGTTTCTTTTGGGGGGGGTTGTTGTTGTTGGTTTTTGTTGTTGTTGTTGTTGTTGTTGTTTTCGAGACAGGGTTTCTCTGTGTATCCTTGGCTGTCCTGGACTCACTCCGTAGACCAGGCTGCCCTTGAACTCACAGAGATCCACCTGCCTCTGCCTCCCAAGTGCTGGGATTAAAAGCGTGCGCCACCACAACTGGCGAGCATTGGTTTCTTTCTTTTTTTTTTTTTTTGGTTTTTCGAGACAGGGTTTCTCTGTGTAGCCCTGGCTGTCCTGGACTCACTTTGTAGACCAGGCTGGCCTCGAACTCACAAAGATCCGCCTGCCTCTGCCTCCCAAGTGCTGGGATTAAAGGCATGCGCCACCACCGCCCGGCTGAGCATTGGTTTCTTTTTTTTTTTTAAAGATTTATTTTATTTTATGCATATGTGTGCTCTATCTGCATGTACACCTGCATTCCAGAAGAGGGCACCAGATCACATTGTGGATGGTTGTGAGCCACCATGTGGTTGCTGGGAATTGAACTCAGGACCTTTGGAAGAGCACTAGGCAGTGCTCTTAACCACTGAGCCATCTCTCCAGCCCCAAGCATTGGTTTCTTTATGTTGGAAATTCACATCACCTCACCCTCTCCTCCTATGTTTATTGTTTGACTTCTGTTTTGTTTTGAGGCACTGTCTCATGTAGCCCATGCTGATTTTGAACTTGCTCTGAGGCAGAGGGTAGTCTTGAACCTCCTGCCTCCATTTACCAACTCCTGGGGTTACACCATCATGTCTGCTTTACTGGTGGACCTTTACATAAAAAGAAATAAATGGGGCTGGAGAGATGGCTGAGAGGTTAAGAGCACTGGCTGTTCTTCCAGAGGTCCTGAGTTCAATTCCCAGAAATCACACGGTGGTGTCTCATAACCATCTGTAATGAGATCTGGTGCCTTCTTCTGGCCTGCAGGCATACATGCAGGCTAAATACTGTACAGATAATAAATAAATAAATCTAAAAAAAAATCTGAGCGGAGTAGCTCACACCTTTAATCCTAATACTTAGAAGACAGAGACAGACAGATCTCATGGGTTCAAGACCAGTCTAGTCTTACCTTGAGTTCCAGGCCATCCAGGGCTACATAGTGAGATTCTATCTCAAAAATCATAACAACAGAGGCAGGCGGATCTCTGTGAGTTCAAGGCCAGCCTGGTGTACAAAGTGAGTCTAGAACAGCCAAAGATACACAGAGAAACCCTGTCTTGAAAACAAAACAAAAATCATAACAGCAGCTACCCGAAACAGCAGGAATAAGGGGGACTGGGTGTGTAATGGGAGGACTGGGAGTGAGGAATAAAGAAGCCAAAAGCAATAGCTGGGCCAGAAGGTTTTGCATTAGCTGATGACTTATGTTAAGCAAGTTTATTACTATTTTCAGGAGGAGAATGGGCCAAGGTCAGCAGAGAGCTATGTCAGATGACGTTGGTAAAGAGAACACGGGATACTGCAGGCACAGCTGCCTAAGGACAAATAACCACAGGTGGAAGAGTTGTGTCCTCAGGAGCTGTAACCTTGACTCCTTCAAGGCACTGGCTCCAGTCCTGGACCAGCCCTGCCAAGTCCACTCCCAGATAAGGACATAGAACTAAAGTTCCCTTTGCCCTTTCATCAGAGCCTCTGAGAAAGCCTTGGATCCATTTGCCTCCTCCCAAACAAAAACAACAACAACAACAAAACAAACAGTTTTATTAAGAAAAAGTGAATAGCCGGGCGTGGTGGCACATGTCTCCTTTAATCCCAGCACTCGGGAGGCAGAGGCAGGCGGATCTCTGTGAGTTTGAGGCCAGCCTGGTCTACAAAGCAAGTCCAGGACAGCCAGGGCTGTTACACAGAAAAACCCTGCCTCGAAAAACCAAAAAAAAAAAAAAAGAAACAAAGAAAGAAAAAGTGAGAAGCTGGGTGTGGTGGCACATGCCTTTAGTCCCAGCATTTAGGAGGCAGAGGCAGGCCAATTTCAGCGAGTTCAAGGCCAGTCTGGTCTATAGATCGAGTCCAGGACAGCCAGGGCTACACAGAGAAGCCCTGACTTGAAAAACAACAACAAAAAGGAATAGAATAAAAAGTCTTTATCCGATGAACCATATCAACAGCCTTGTTTTGGAAATAGGTTCTCAAGTAGCATAGGGTGGCCTTGAACTCATTAAGTAGCCAAGGATGACCCTTACTCCTGATCCTTCTGATTCCTCTTTCTAAATTCTACGATTACAGGTATGCATTACTACCACTGGATGTGTTGTGTTTTGTTTTGTTTTTGAGACAAGGTCTTGTGTAGCCCAGGTTGTAGCTCATGTTTTAAAGCAGCAGGTTCAGGACAGTGTGTTCAGAATCTTGTTGTGTTCAATAAATATGGAAGGAAAATATTCTATAGCTCACAGCATCTCCAGGAAGACCAGAGAACTTTCCAGAAATATTGTGCCTAAGGTATTGGCCAAGCTGACCTGGCAGGGGCATGCTGGGTGCAGACAAACTTTTTGTCAACACTGCCCCTCTGACCTGACTCTCAGCCTCAGCAGCCTTTAGGGGGAGTTCATTCATTACTATGCTGCCTCCTGTACATTCTCTTAGGGCCCACTTCCGGCTTAAGGCCTGCACCCTTCTGCACAGCAGGTTGGGAAGGTGTGTCTGACTTCTGTGAATGAATGGAAGGAATTATTATTAGTGTGGTTACCACTCCCTCTAAAGATAAATGACATACCTGGTAGCCCAATAGAATGGCTTCTGTTCCCTTCAGTCTTCCAGGAGTTCAGACACCCAAATCTCAGAGGTTCTTTTTCCACACATAAAACTCCCTGAGACCTGGGGCCACAGCCTGCTCACCCGTCTTCCTTGAGGTCCTCAAAAGCCACTTCAGAAGCCAGGCGTAGTGGTGCACGCCTTTAATCCCAGCACTTGGGAGGCAGAGGCAGGAGGATCTCTGTGTGTTCAAGTTTGAGGCCAGCCTGGTCTACAAAGCAAGTCCAGGACAGCCAGGGCTATTACACTGAGAAACCCTGTCTCAAAAAACCAAAAAAAAAAAAAAAAGCCACTTGAGACCTTCCATATGATGCCTTCCCTCTACTGACACAGGGACTTCAACTCCAGCTAGCCACCTCCTCTATTCTGGGGCAACTACAACCTCAACTATGGTGTCCTGAGTTCAGGTGAGCTAACACAAGCCATTGGCTAATTGGACCCTCAAGCACTTCCAATGATGGATGTCTATTGGGTTTGGCTGTTGTTTTGAAATATAATCTCACACTAGCGTGAACTCACTGCGTAAGGCAGGCAGGTCTGGAATTCTCCATGGTTCTTAGCATGGGATTCCCATCTTGAGACACCCTACACCTTGTGAATCGTTCTGTTTATGTCCCCATTCATACAAAAAGAAACAGAAATTTAGATATGCTAACCATCTCTTTGCTCTATCATTCAATCAGCTCCTCAGAGGCAGGGTCTTAGTCATTCTACCTCCACAGAGGAGCCCCGTGCCAGTGAGCTAAGGGCTGTAGGTGATTCCCAAATGACCTATGAGAAACCGCACTTGGATCTTCTGATCAACACTCCCTAGGTCTGACCTCAGATAAGATGGGTCTGTTACAGACAGTGTAGACTCCCAGCTCTTGCTTGAGGTGTCTAATTTTTGTAGTCTTAGGGGAGCTGGGGACCTAAGTGGTTGTTTGGTTGGTTGGTTTTGAGACAGGGTTTGTCTGTGGAACTCACTCTGTAGACCAGACTGGCCTCTAACAGAGATCCACCTGCCTCTGCCTCCTGAGTGCTGGGATTAAAGGCGTGCACCAGCTCTCCACTGATAGGGCAAGTGGAGGAACTGGCTTTGTGTTCTCTAAGGGTTAACTGATTACCCTGGCTTAAATTATGGACTGTTACGCCGGGCGGTGGTGGCGCACGCCTTTAATCCCAGCACTTGGGAGGCAGAGGCAGGCGGATCTTTGTGAGTTCGAGGCCAGCCTGGTCTACAAAGCGAGTCCAGGACAGCCAGAGATATTCAGAGAAACCCTGTCTCGAAAAACCAAAAAAAAAAAAAAAAAAATTATGGACTGTTAACGCTGGCGATCGGTAGCTGAGATCTCAGAAATCCATGGGATCACTTTGTGCTCTGAAAATATCATAAAATGGACAGTCAGGGTGCTGCCAGACAGGGAGGGAGTCAACCTTCAAAATCTGAGCCCTTGCAATCCCCCATCTAGGAATTCATCCAGGGAGGCTGTCATGGCATGCAAAAATTAATCCCAGTCAGAGAAAGGGGGTATTCAAAGTCAACTGTCTGACACGCTTGCTGAAGCAAGCCTTTTGCCTTCCCCTCCCTTTACCTCTGTGTGACTGATATCCACAGACCCTGTCCTAGCTGAGGCCCTTTCCTGTTCCCAGGTCTTGCAATTTGCCTATGCAAAGCCTTGAGCAGGAAAGAGTAGCTGAGGTGAGGGTGGGAGAATGGTACCACTGGGAAACTCTGTCTGTCAGGGTTGGGGTGGGGTGGTAACTAGAAAGTTCTGCTCGGTCTGTGTAGATGTTGATCCTGTAGTTAGTGATACCAGACCCTGCTCTCCTCCTGTATAAACAAGAGAATCCCTTGAGTGAAGAGTTGCCCCCTGAATCCTGGTCCAGATATGGAAGAATGTTGAGATAGGGAGTGAAAGGGAAGGAATAGGTCCAGTTCCTAGTTTCAAGTGGGGTTGATTCTATGTCTTCCCATCCCCCCACTTACCCGCTGTACTGCCTGGGCTCCCTATTGAGTTATCCCAGTGGATTTTCATTATTTTTGTTTGTTTATTGAGACAGGATCTTAAATAGCCCAAACTGGCCTTGAACGTGATATACTGATGAAGACAGTCTTGAATTCTAATTCTCCCACTGGGATTAAAGGCCTGCACTACCATGCCCAGCCATATTGCTTTCATAGGGTGCCAGGGATCAAACATAGGGCTCTGTGTATGCTGGCAGGTGCTCTATCAACTGAACTAGGTTTCCCGGGACAGTTTCTCAGAGCCTCCATATTATGGCTTCCCCTCCCCTAACTCATGTTGAACCTCTAGTCCTGGTGGCTATAACTGGACATTGGAGCCTTTAGGGAGGCAGTTAAGATCAAATGAGGTCAACTGAACATTGGGAAGGTATACTGGGCCAATTTAATCTCATAAATGTGGCATATTTATATCTATTGCTCTGTATAATACTTACTGTTATAAGAGAAGGAACCAGCTGTTGGACTGAAAGGGGAAACCTCTGGAGAGAAGAGGGTGGAAGGGCGGGTTAGGAAGGGGGAATAGGGAGGGGTTTGTTACTGAGATGTAACTTGAAGAAAAAAAAATAAAGTATTTAAAAAAAAAAAAAAAAAAAAAAAAAAAAAGATCAAATGAGGTCATAAGAGCAAGGCCCTGATTCTATAGTCCTCTGTCGTTATAAGAAGGGAATATACCCAGCCGAGCCTCCCTCTGTCCACAGGTAGGAGGCCACCTGAGGACACAGAGAGAGGTGGTGGGATCCAAGCCAGGAACGGGGGCTTCATCAGAAACCAACCCCAATCTTGGCCTTCTATGCCCCTGAGCTCGGAGGAAATAAAATCTCTGTTGTTTAACCCACTCAGTGTTGTTGGTATTGCTATATCAGTGCGAGCTGACTAAGAGACTCGGTGTCTTCATTTGAAAGTGAGGGTAAAGCTGGCGATCCCTCATGAAGCTATGTTGAGAGTCCAATGAGCAAATGACACATGTAATCTGTAGCATCCTCACCACCTGGAGCAGCGAGCACCTAGTCTGTAGTAGATGTTTGATAAACAGATTTTTGTTGGTGGTGAGTTTGTTTGTTTGAGACAGGGTTTCAGTATGTAGGTCTGGTTGTCCTGGAACTCACTATGTAGATTCACTCAAGGCTGGCCTGGAACTCACACAGATCTACCCTACACCTGCCTCTCAAGTTCTGGGTCTAAAGGTGTGCGCCACCACATCCAGCTTGATAAGCAGACGTTTTATAAATAGCTCCATTAAAGAATAAAGTGGTCACTTAAAATATGAAAGCCTATGAATTTTTCCCCAGCCTTTAACTTCTCTGATTGGTGATCACCACCCACCAGCAAACCAGCAAGTGGCAGAGGAAGTAAAGGGTCAGGAAAGGTGACAGACAGCAAGGGGTTTGTCCATTGATGTAACCCATACAGGTCGATCAGATTGCCGAACCTGGTCCATCCCTGGTCTTCCTTCTAGTTGGCTGAAGAACTGGAGACCACAGTCATGAGAGGGAAAGCAGGGGCCCTGGGAGTGTCCTGAATAAAGTCCATTTGCGGTAGGAGACCACAGGTAGAGGCGGGTACCTTCCCAATAGTTAGAATATGTAAATAATGGGAACAATAGGGTCCTTGTCCCCCAGGACATTTGTTGTAGCTCCTGGGCCCTGGAGAGGCAAAGTGGCTCAGCTCTTCTACCTTGCCATGGTGAGACTTGGCTCCAGAGGAGCCTCAGGCACCTACGCCCCCTCAGATTCTGGGCAGGGAAGGTCCCATCTGTACTGACAACTTCTGTTCCCTTCCTCACTTTTTTTAGGACAGGTTCAGTGGCAGCAAGTCACGGTGAGTACTCCTCCTCTTTGTCCTGCTCTTCCCCCTGGCCTTCACATACCTTCTCCTTCAATGGAACCCCTATTTATTTCTACCCCAGGTGACTGACAGCTCTGTCAGCACTATGCCCAGCTTCCCTAGGGTACCCACTCATCCAGCTGTGAACCCAAAGGCCACTAGTTCTGCCTGCTTCCCCCTCATATTCTGTTCTGTTGCTCTGATCTCAGGCCCACCAGGTCACACAGCTTCCTCAGGGAGCATTCACAGTTACAGGTGTGAATGGTCTAGAGTGCAATGCCACTCTGATACAACTCAGGGTCCCCTTGGGCAGAGTTGAGTAGAGTCTGCTTACAGGTTGGGGCCACCACTTCCACCTGCCAGAGGTGTAGGTAAGTGGCACAGTGGATCATAGGGACCCATCAGACCAGGCTTCCCCACAGTTGGACCTCCCTGAGTACTCTAGCTAGCCTGTCCCATCAATTGTCCAGCCGAGCTTAGCACTCACACCTGGTTCTCTTATCTGTGTTGGTCAGAATCTTGGTTTGGGGCCAGGAACCACTGATAGGTGGAACAAGCATCCACAGAGGTCCCCATGTTTCAACACACCTGTCTCATCGTCTACTCTGCTAGAAATGTCCATTTTTATGGGATCTGTTAGTTGTAGGGCAGATGGTTTATTATTTACCAGAGAGGGAGCAACACCTTGTGCTAGAAGTGGGTGGGCTGGGATGAAGCAAAACCAGTCTATCTATCCAGACACCTCAGTTTGGAGAGAAAATGTAGCCAGCCCATCTTTACTGCCTGGCCCAGAGACATGGAGGCACAGGGTAAGTCCAACTGCTGAGGAGGGGCTTGGGGTGGAGAGAGGGAGGTGTCAGCTACCAGGGCCTGGCATGTTCCATCCTCCATCTTCCCTATGCCACCAGCATACCCTCTTGAAGGCCCAGGAGGAGGTAGAAGAGGAGGATAAATATGAGCTGCCCCCTTGTGAGGCTCTGCCCCTCAGTCTGGCCCCCGCACAGTCTCTTGGCTCTAAAGAGGACTCTCTGTATCTGGGTGAGGGCTGAGGAGGGAGAGGAGGGGAGGTTGGGACAGGGCAAGAGAGCCCAATGAAAGGAGAGGCCAGGCCACACCTGCTTCTTCTCCCTCTGCCTGAGCTGGGACAGCAGAAGGATCTCAGCTGGCTGCTGCTGAGGCCTCTTGGCTAGGCAGAAAAGGCCAGAGGGATGAAGAAAAGGAGGAAAAAACTGGAAAGAAGGAGAATGGAGAGGAGACAGGAGGGAGGGGCAACGTAACTAAGGCAACATCAACAAAGCAGGAAGCCCGACCCAGTCCCTAGGGTCTTGAGTTCCCCACTCTGAAATCTTGGCACATCCTCCCACCCAGGGTAGGGTTGCCCTGAGAAGCCACCGCCACTGACATCTCACACCCTGGGCTCAGTCAGGTGGGGGCAGGGAAGCTGACTGCCTCAAGTTGCCATGGAGACAGGGCTGTCAAGACTCAAATAAGTAGAGGAGACAGGAGAAGGGAGGGAGAGATGGGTGCTATGTGGGGAGAGGGCGGAATAATGGGAACACACTAGGGAGGAACTTCCTTTCTCTACCCAGTTTACCAAGCATGGAGTCTTTTTTAGATCGTTCTGGGCCCCTGGATCCATCACCACCCCTCCCGCAGCCTACCATGGCCAGAGGACTCCCCACAAATCAACCCTTCCCTTCCTGCCCTACCTCTGGCTACCGTTTCTCAGTGAGTAAATCTTATAGACATCTCATTTGCAATCCCCCCAAATCCCCAAGACACATTTATATTCTAGAAGCCCTGAGACCTTTGATGCTGGATGCACCAGAAGCCAGAATCAAATGACCCACTTGCCTAGAGGGTCCTTTCATTCCTTCCCTACCCACCTGGTTTCCAGGGAGACTCTCCCTCCTCTCCCAGCCCTGCTGGGGTTGGGGGCAAGGCTCATCTGCCCTCACCTGGGCTCTGGGCCACAGGACTCCTCTCTGGTCACAGGGGTCATTTGTTATCATCCACAGATTCCTTTCCCACTGTGATCTGATTATCCACTTTGAAAATTACCACTTTGATTTTGTATTTTACAAAATAAAAATAAATAAACAGCGAAAATTCACCATAAAGAAAGGACCCCAACTAGAGGCTGAGAGAAGTGTTGTCCTTCTCCTGCATTTCTCTCAGCATAGTGTTTTTTTGTTTTTTTTTTTTTTTTGGTTTTTTGAGACAGGGTTTCTCTGTGTGTCTCTGGCTGTCCTGGACTCACTCTGTAGACCAGGCTGGCCTCAAACTCACAGATATCCGCCTGCCTCTGCCTCCCAAGTGCTGGGATTACAGGCGTGCGCCACCACCGCCCGGCTCAGCATAGTGTTTTATATTTGTTTCTTCAGTAGGATTTTCCAGGGGAACAGGGAAGCTGTGGGGGCGGAGGTCCTCATGGAGTCCAGACTGTCCTTAAACTTGTGTTCCTCCTGCCTCTGCTTCAGGCATGAGCAAGCTAACAGTCAGTGTTGGCTTTGAAAACAGCACATAGCTCTACACCCTCACAACCCAGCTTCCTTGTTCTTCGGGTGCCTGCATTTCCCTCCTCCCTCACTAACCCCATATGCCCACAGCTGAAGACAGCAATGAACCTGCAACCTGCAACCCCAAAACAGGGACCTGTTTTTGGAAGGCAAGGTAAAGCAGTGTCCTCTCTCTTTCCGTGGCTCCACATTAGGAGTGGAGTTCTCTCCTACACAGGCTGGAACTTTGGGTTTGCCTTGCTGCACCCCTCCTAGCCACTCCTCCTTTTTGCTTACCAAGCCCCCAAGGCAGTCAGTACAAGTATCATTAGCACCAAAAACAGTGAGGAGACAGGCCCAGAGACACAAACTGCTGTGCCCTAGACAGTTCAAAAGCAGAGGCCCTGACCTCCAGGCCCTTTCTTCAGCTGGTGTGATTTCTGGGCCAGGTGAGGACACCCTAGAAGAAAGAGGTCAAATCTAAAGCCCTCCCTATTGAGACCTCTGAATATTATCCATCATCAATGGGGCACCCTTGGGCCGCCACTCTGACTGTCTCTGCTGTCCAGAGACTTGCCTCTATGCCAGTACCTTGAGGCCTATGACCCCAGGACTTTAGAGTGTCAGAACAGGGATGGACCACTTGAGCTATCCTTGTCTAAAACAGGTTGCAGGAGGGCTAGCATTCTCCTGCCCAAGGTCAAACAGCTCACTTAATAAGATGGCACAATCCTTCTTATTCTTCTCAGTTGCTGGTAGAACTTGAAAGTAGCTATGTTCTATGTTTTTTGTTTCATTTTGTCTGTTTGTTTGCCACCAAAAAGTTGTCAGGAGCTAAGCCTAGTAAATTTGGTGAGAGGTCAAGCCTGGTGTCATTCCAGGGTTGTAAAGAAAAACGATGAGTGAATGAAGTATGTTCTCCTGGGTCTCCGAAGGTGGCTCTGAGGAGCACCGTGACTCAGGGTGCCCAGGCCCCTCCTCTTTGATGCTCATGAATGATGGCTCTCCCTTTCCTTACAGGACGAGGTACACCTGCTAGAGTGGTGAGCTGGCTCCTTCTCTATCCTGCAGTCTAGGGATTTTCTAGAAAGCTGATAGGAGTGGAGTGGGCATCTGAGTAATCTGGGGGGGAGAGGTCCGGTGCAGAGTCCCTCTGTCAGGTGTAAGCCAGTGGTCCTAAGGGCACCACCCAGAGCCTCCTCCCTCTCTGTCAGCACTCCTACAGGAGAAGTGAGTCAGGACAATGCCCCTTGTGTGTAGACAAGGTGGGAGTGCAGTGCCTACAGCCACCGTCCTCTTGGTCAGTGGCTTCTTTCATGTCCTTCTTCCTCACTAATTAGTCAGATTCCTAAAAGGGACCACAGTCTAGTCACACCCGTGGTCCCACACCTTAGGTAACAGAGCGTGCAGAGAAACCTGACGAGGACATCTACCTGGAGTGTGAGCCAGAGCCACGTGAGCACCTGCCCCCCCATCCTTGCAGCCCTCCACCACCCATTAACACACTCTCTGCTGGCCCATTTCTGTCCCCTCCAAATCATTCTCTCCAGACCCCATGAGGTGTTTTCCTTTCTGCCTTTGGTCCCAAACTGTCCCTACCAAAGAGGTGACAGCCTTAGATCAAGGACTGGGTGGAGCTTCTCAGCAGCTGCAACCAGGCCACCAAGATCGTGTCTCCCTGTGGCTGGAAGGGCTCTAAGAGAGCCCAGGTCAAAGGCAACAGTAATAGACCCTCGGCTGTTCTCAGCCACTTCCTGATCAGCCTGGACTTCCATGTTTAGTCCCCAGCCAGACCCTACCTGCCCTCTCTGTTCTAGTCCCAGCACTGACTAAGACTCTGAGCTCCAAAGCCCTGATGCCACCAGTTCCTCTGCCAAGAACATCTGGATTGTCCAAGTAAGAGGCAGCAGTGGGAGGGAACAACCTGGGACCCTGGGTTCACTAATAAAGGAAACTCTAGAGGCCAGGCATAGTAGCAAATACCTTTCTTTAATCCCAGCATTTGGGCAGCAGAGGCAGGCAGACCTCTGTGAGTTGAAGGCCAGTCTGGTCTACTTAGAGAGTTCTGGATCAATTGAAGCTGCATAGTGAGACACTGTCTCAAAAAGAATAAAAAATAAATTAAAATAGAAAAATAAAAAAGAAATCCTCTGAACTCTGTTTCCCAATTTATCCCTTGCAGGCCAGTGGTTGGTCACCAGGAGGCTCGGAATGTAAGAGGCTAGTGGTCAGGGAGGAAGTGAGTTTGGAGAGGTGGGAGGGAGGCCTAGGGTGAGACTTCAGGTTTTGGGGAGCAGCATGGAAGGCCAGACCTCACCTGACCAGACCTCCTGTGTCCCAGGGAGCGGTGGATGCCATGTTGAAAGGTGAGTATGTATCTTCAACCTGAGTGGGACTGCTCTGCTGGATCTCACTCCCTCTGGCAACAGACCCAGTCTCAGATCATCAGTCCTATTTCACTTCATCAAGGGGGTCCTTGCAGCTCTGACTTCTGCCGAGATTAGGTCTGAGAGGACCCTCTTGGGTGTTTCTCAGGGTCTGCACTAAATCGCAAAGCTGCCAGTGTGTGTCCCAAGATCAATTCTCACTTAGAAACCATGCAAGGTCTGTCTGGTGGGTCCTCCCAGGGTGCTGGGCCTAGGAACAGAGAGAGCACTGGATGCCCTGTGTTGGGTCTTAGACACACTGGCACCCTCTGCGGCTGCACCCACCCTTGAAGCCTTCTTAAGTACCCCTTTCCTGGCTCCAGCTCTCTTCTCTGTTTCCTTCAGCAGGAAGGAGGCTGTCTGCTCCCTCTGTAGCCCCTACCCTGAGCACTTGTGCTGCTGAGGTGAGCAGAAGCTGGAGCAGACTGTGCTTGAGGCCTGCAGGATGCAGAGTCCTTGCCCAGGAGCCCTCTGGCCTGGGGCCTGTACTACCACAGGGAACACGCTTGCACTGAACACAGCGTGGGGCTCCTCCACAGATCCTCCATGCTGTACTCCGGCACAGACACCGCTTAACTTGTGGGGCTTAGTCTGGGACTGGCAGATGCAAACACACATGATTGTATCCCAGGGTTCTCTGCTCCCCATGCCCAACTCCGTGCTTGAACTCAGAGCACTCTCTGAGGAGCTCTGTGTATTGTATAGGATGGCAGTGTGCTGCTGGGTCAGCCTTGGTACTCCGGGAACAGTGACCGTCAGTCTGTCGAGAGAGCCCTGCTTCACTTCCAAAAGGTGGGCATTTGTTGACTCTTGGCCTTCTCTGAAAGTCCTCCTACTCTCTGCCTGTGGCTGATGAACCCTGCAGAGCAGGAGGGCCAGGGAGGTGAGGTCAGTCAGCTGGGCTTAGGTAATTAGATGAAGCTCATAGCTGGGCTCTCCTCCACAGGATGGAGCCTACACTGTGCGCCTCAGCTCTGGGCCTCATGGTTCCCAGCCCTTCACTCTGGCAGTGCTCCTCAGGGGCCGGGTCTTCAACATTCCCATCCGGCAGCTGGACGGCGGGCACCACTATGCCCTGGGCCGGGAGGGCAGGAATCATGAGGAGGTGGGTGCTGGAGGAATCATGGGCCAAACCAGCAAGGTGTGTCACAGGGCAGCAACACCCTGGGCCTAGACAAAAGCATGTGTGTGTCCAGAGAAGTTAACACAGTATGCTTTCTGCCTGGCCCCCTGCAACTCCTCTCCAGCCCCTGCCCCGGGTTGAGTAAAAATGACAGAGGGTAAGAGCCTCTGGGATAGTTCCGTCTATAAGTGCTTGTCTTGCAATGTGAGGATCTGAGTTTCACCTCCAGAACCCATATAAAATAAGTCAGGTGTAGTGGCTGAGGTTTATAATCTTAGTGGTGGGGAGGTAGAGAAAGGGGTATCCCAGATCTTGGGCTCATAGGCCATCCAGCCTCCATGGTGAGCTCCGAGCCAGTGAGAGGCTTTGTCTCAAAAAAGCAAGGCTGGGGCTGGAGAGATGGCTCAGCAGTGAAGTGCACTTACAGGTTTGGACCAGAGTTGAACTCCCAGTACCCACATGGCAGCTTACAATTGTCTCTAACCCCAGTTCTGAGGGATTCACTGCCCTCTTCTGGTCTCTGCAGGCACTGCATCCATGGGATGCATAGATATCCACGTAGGTAAAACACTCATAGCTACAAAAATAAATAAGTAATCTTAACCAAACAAGGCGGCTGGGCATGCTGGTACTCATCGTTAATCCAGGCACTTGGGAAGCAGAAGTAGATGGATCCCTGTAGTTCTGGGCCAGCTAGAACTGCACAGTGAGACCCTGTTTAAAAACAAAATAAAGCCGGGTAGTGGTGGAGGCAGAGACATGAGGATCTCTGTGAGTTAGAGTTAGATCCAGCCCTGGTCTACAGAGCAAGCTCCAGGAGAGCCAGGGCTATAAAGAGAAACCCTGTCTCAAAAAACCAAAAAAATAACTAAGTAAAAACAAAAAACAAACAAACAAAAAAAAAAAAAAAACCGGGGCTGGAGAGATGGCTCAGTGGTTAAGAGCATTGGTTGTTCTTCCAAAGGACCCAGGTTCAAATCCCAGCAGCCACATGGCAATTCAAAACTGTCTGTAATGGCCGGTCATGGTGGTGTACCCCAGCCCTGAGGAGGCAGAGACAGGAGGATCTCTGTGAGTTCAAGGCTAGCCTGGTCTACAGAGTGAGTTCAAGGGTAGCCAGGGCTACACAGAGAAACCCTGTCTCTGAAAAAAATAAAAAACAAAACAAAAAACCGAAGTAGACAAGTAGATGTTATTTGAGGGACAACTGAAGTTGTCCTCTGACCACTCCCCTGTCCTGCCTACATAAGAGCACCTGCATACACACGCACACGCACATGCACACTCATGTGAGTGTGTGAAGCTAGAGGCCTGACTATCTTCTCAGACACTGTGAGAAGAGGCCCACTCTCCTTCAGGGGAAGTGTTTCCTCTGCCTTGGTTCAATCTTCATAGGGTCAAGGTGAGGGCAATGAGACCATCTGGGAACAGGGCAGAAATCTCCAGAGACTTTTCCCACCAGCAACTGGTAGGATTCAGACCATAGACAGTCACCGTGGCTCAGCTTCCCTTGAGAGAGACCACGGCTGACCTAGAGCAGTTTTCACCCAGCTCTGGAAGCCTGAGGCTGGCCAACAGCACAGCAGGCCCTTGCAGTCGCAGGCTTGAAACCAGACAGCAAAACGGCACTGCAGTCTCATGACACAGTGGGAAGAAAAATGTCTAGAAAAAGCCGGCCAGCTCCCTGCCAGGCCCTGCAGTTGCCCTAGAAAGTTGTTAGCAGAAAAAAGCTCAAGGGATCCCCAAATGTCTTGCCTCCTCATGCAGCTCTTCCCCTCTGTGGCCGCCATGGTTCAGCACTACATGAAGCACCCCCTGCCCCTTGTGGACAGACAAAGCAGGAGCCGGGGATTCACCTGCCTGCTCTTCCCTACCAAGCCCTGAAGAAACAGCAACACACAAATCCACGTTTGACACATGGCAGGCCACTTTAGTTTTCCCTCCCACTTTAGGCTGCATCCTTTTCTCTGGCAGCCCTCCACCCCAAAGCCCCTGCAGGTTCAAAATGAGAGGCACTAAGACAGGTTGCCGGGGTGGTTGGCTTCCTCATACTTGTTGCCTCTCCTTAGGTAGACAATGGAATCTGTGCACCGACTTCTTGCGGGCGGTTAGCACCCTCTGGGAGGAACTAGTTTCCCACAAAACACTATACTTTCAATAAACATTTATTGACTGAAATCTTTTTAAACATCTTTTCTCCCCCAATTATGACTATTACGGCAGGTATGTCTGTGTGTTGAGTATGTGCGTGTGAATGAAAGGGTCCACAGGGGCCAGAGGCCTCAGATACCCTGGAGCTGGAGTTGGGGTTCAGGGGTGTTAAGAGCAGTATGAGCTGTTGGCTGCTGAGCGATATATCCCTCCATCCCCGTGGATGAATCCTGGAACGTGCTGAGAGTCAGAGACCTTCCCCAGAAGACCTCACATCTCCTAAAAAGAATGGAGTGATGTTGCTGTGTGGGACTATGATACGCGAGGCTGCAGAGGGATGGGACCCGGTTTACCTGGTTCCGGCTTTTGTCCTTCTAAGCTCTTTGCCAAAGAGGAGGATGGCCAGGCCAATAAACTGATGTTTGTTTATGCTTGTGGGCCTTGACCAAGGAAGGGAAGGAAGCTCAAGGCAGACTCCGTCACCCAATTAATTGATGGAGTGGAGATGGAGGATTTGTCTGGCACCTAGTTACTCTACAGGGTTTCGGGAGGAGAGAGAAGGCTGATGGCGAGCAAACATTTGATGTCATGCGTATAGGTCTCCGGAGGACCCCAGTCCTGGGTGAAAAACTAGAAAGGGCTGAGCAGAAGCGCTGGGAGCCTGGGGCAGTGCGTCCGAGGCTCTGCGACGCGGAGCTGAGCTGCTTCCTAGGACGTGGGACCAGCACGGATAAGGGGCTCCAGGTTGGGCTGGCAGCCAGAAACCCACAAGCTGGCTCAGAACGGGGGCGTCTCCAGGCCCTGGCGTGGAGCCTGGAACACCCCGTGCCGGAAAGCGTCACGTGAACGTGACTCCGCAGAAGACTGGGAAACAAAGGGCAGCTCAGGGGCCGCCTGACACGGGGGCTGGCACGGAGGGCACGGCTCCCACTGCTGCCACGGTGCACCCCAATACCTCTGGACCGCCTCTCGGGGAACCTGGGATCTGGTGGACTTGGGAGGCTCACAGGATGCCCGGGCGGAAGCCAGGACCGGGAGATCTGCAAATGCCAGGCTGGGGTGGGGCGGGCCACGTGAGCGGCGGTAACGTTCACGGTCGCCTATCTTCGTCATCGCCCTCTGGCAGATTACCCTCCCTGAGCTGTACTAGATGGGAGATAATTGTCCCTGCACAATCATCGACCTCCGGTTAAGAGGCTTAAGTGTGGGCCTTCCACGTAAGAAGTGCCTCATTGGCGGCACTCTGGCTCCATTCTCCCAAACCAGCTCAGAATTCCGGTCAATTAACAAAGGCCCAGCAGGGAAGCAGCTTCAAGCCAGGGAGCCTGGTCAAGGACCTACCTGCCCTAGTGCTGCAGGAAGTGGGGGCAGCTGGGGCTTTCAGCTGGCTGAGAAAGCTGGAGGGTAGGGATTCTCTGCTGCCTGCCAGTCCTGTTAGCCCAGCATGTCTTCTTAGCCCAGGCCACTTCTTGTAGGCCCTGAGCCATGGGAATGCCCTCTTTCTCCTACCACTTCTCCAGGTGCCTAAGGACTTATTGGGTTTGAGACATTGGCACTTTGGGGTGGACTTAGGGGTTCCTTTATCTGCTTTATAGTTTCACTCTCCTTGAGGAGCACCCTACTTCCAGGACACAAAAGCCTTTTTAGGCCTTCCACTGAGTTCCTAACCTCCCTAATCCGTAACCTGGGAGGATATAGGTCCACTTGTGTTATTAGCCCCAGAGGTAGTCCATGCAGGATTCGGCTGGGAATGGTGATGCCCACCCACCCTGTAATCCAAGCCCTCAAGGGGCCGAGGCAGGAGAATTGGTAGTTGTTGGCTAGGCTAGTTTATATAGAGAGTTCCAGTCCAGTCAGAACTACACAGTGAAACTGTCTGAAAACAACAGCACACACACAAATACAAACCATTCATTGTTCCTAGAAGAATGGAGAGAACAGTTCAGGTAGTGGGGACAGTGCATAATTAGAGCCCCAGATGGCAGAAGAGACCATGACCCTTAGTGTCCTAAGGGCCATCGAGGTGGTTCAGTGTGGTCACTTTCCTGCTAAGCCTGACGACTGTGGAACCCACAGGGTAGAAGGTGAGAACCATCTTGGCTAAGTTAACCTCTGACCTCCATGTGTATGCTGTGGAAACACTCCGTCCTCCCACCAAATAAACAGATGTGAAAGAGAAAAGAGCAATGCCCCAAAGCTAGCTGGTCTGGCACCTTCTCAGCTGACAGATATCCTGTTACTCAGGGACCCATCCTAATGCCTTCCACACCTCCTTTCTCTCCACCTAGCCTTGGCCCCTGCTACTTAACAGAAGCCCTTTCATCTCCAGGGCCAACCTGCCATCTTGCCCTATAGGGTAGTCAGGGCTCTGAATACAGGTGGCAACAAGTGTTTGTTGAAAAATTTATCAAGTACATCACACGTTCCTCTAAGCTTACAATCTGGATTTCTTTTAACATGAAAGCCCAAGCCAAGATTGTCTAATAAAAATCTATTAAATTTTTTTTTATTCAAAGAGAGCAGATTATTTATTAGATTTGGGGGTTTGGTTTGGTTTCGTTTGAGACAGGGTTTCATGTTGCCCAGGTTTGCCATTAAGCTTGCTGTGCAGCTAAGGATTACCTTGAACTCCTAATTCTTGCTGAGATGACAGATATGGGCTACCATGCCCAGTTTGTTCCACTCTGGGGACTGAACGTAGGTCTTCATGAAGGTTAGGCAAGCCCTCTACCAACTGAGCTACATCACTAGCCAACAGTTAATTACATTTGAGTCATGTAAGTGTGTACAGCTGTGGATGGCTCGCAACCATCCTATTTTTCCAGGTCTTTTGCCTTACTAAATGTGAAAGAGTGAAAGATGCAGAGACAGATCTAGACGGGCCCGGGAGGCCTGGTAAGTAGTGTGAGCCACGAGGGTATGAGTAAGGGTAGGTAGAGGAAGGAGCACTCCTCTAGCTTCCCAGGGCAGAGGTCATCTAGCCAGCATAGGCGCAGTGAGAGCTGGAGCCTGCAGGTATTTCTGTACCCCTTGACTTGCCACTGCATGACCCCACCAAGCACTCAGCCACATTTCCTGCGGTGGTCAGGCAAGACTAGAACATTCCAGGCAGGACCATCAACCGAGAGAACAAGTCCTTGAGAAACGCTGCGTGTGACAGATACCAATTTGTCTGTCACTGAGGACCCGAGAGACAAGGGAAGCCCAGGAAGTGCACAGTTGGGAAGGACGGCGAAAGCTACAGCCCAGGTGAAGCCACATCTGCTGGGTTCCCGGTGTGTTCTAAGTTAACCATCCCAGGCTTGCAGCCGACTCACCGTGGCAGTTGCAGCCTGATGAGAGAAGCGTACAGAACAATCCAGGTTTCATCCTGGCTGAGCCATTCACCTTCTGCGTAGCCCTGACCTCAGCCACCCCCTGCCTCCCCTCCCTCTTTGCTTGTCTTAGAGATCAAACCCAGGGACTTTGTACATGCTAAACAGGCATTCTAACACAGAGCCATTATTGCTGAGATGAATTCTTGTTATATTGGCCAGGCTAGGCTTGAATCTGTCATTCTCCTGCCTGGGCTTCCCGAGTAGTTGAGATTACAGGCATGCAGAGATTTCCCAGAGAGATTCTGGATTATGTTAGGTTTGTTTGTTTGCTTGCCATGCAGTGATGAAAAGCCAACTCAGAACCTGGTGGATGCTCAGTTAAGCCCTGTACCGCTGAGGTGTACCCTCCCCTCCTCATTTTGAAAACAGTCAATGTAGCTGTGTGTGGTGTGAGTTTGGGGTTGCTGTGAGAAGGAAAAATGACGTATATACTATATATACCTAACATAGACTGATACATGCTATCAGCCAGACGACTAGCACCTAGTAATAATCATAGCTGTGACTAGACCAAGCCAGGTTGTGATCATCTGTGTGCCCCATTTTTAGAGGCTGTGTTCCACTCATGCTCCAACCAGCTTCAATATACCTACAAATAGGCATGAAAGGTGTATAAAAATTACTATTTTTGTTGACCCATGCTACTGTCATTCTTTTCTTGATAATACAACACACACCACCACCACCACTTTCTTTCCCCAGATGGGGTCTCTTGTTGCTAAGGCTGGCCACAATCTGTTTTCTCCACTGTGAGACCAGGTATGTGAGGGCTGGGAAATGGCTTGGTCTGCAAAGTGTCTGCTGTGCAAGCATGAGGAGCTGAGTTCAGATCCCTAGCATCTACATAAGAGCCAGGTACAGTATCTTGTACATCTATGACCTTAGTGTTGGAGCAGCAGAGACAGAGCCAGTCAGCCAAAATGCAGAGCTCCAGATGCAATGAGAGATCCTATTAAAAAATGGGGAGCAGCTGGGCATGGTGGATCTCTAAGTTGGAGGCCAGCCTGGTCTACAAAGTGAGTCCAGGACAGCCAGGGCTACACAGAGAAACCCTGTCTCAAAAAACAAACAAAAAATTGGGGAGCAACTGATAGACATTTAACATTGTCTTCTGGCCTCCCAATGGCTAGACACCACATACACGAGAGAGAGAGAGAGAGAGAGAGAGAGAGAGAGAGGTGGTGGTAGTGCATGCCTATAATCACAGCATTTGGGAATCAGAGGCAGGTAGACCTCAGAGAGTTCAAGACCACCCTGGTCTACATGATGAATTCTCAAACAGCCAGAGCTACATAGTAAGACTCTATCTGAACAACAACAGTAAAAACAGTCATGTAACTCAGGACTGGCCAGGACTAACTGGTCCTACTAGACCCTTCTCTGAAACAGATACTGGTGTTGAGAGAAAGAAGCTCTTTTCCCAAATCTGAGTTCAGGCTGCAAATGTCTGCTTTCCCCACCTTTCCCCACTATGTAGCTATAGCCTGCCTGCAAAAGTCAGACAGAGCCAAAGTCAGACAGAGTCTTGAGGATGTTGGGTTCTGCCCTAAGGTGCTTTTTCCTTAGTAGCCCTCCTAGATGTGAGCTACAGAGTTCCATACATGTTTATCTATTGAAAAGAGAACTTATTAGGTGAATACCCAAGGAACTACATCTTTTTGAAGGGCTGGGAGGGTGAGTGGAGAAAAGCCTGGAACATCTCAGGTAAGAGGTCAAAGTGCCGTGGATAGCATGGGTCAGATCCTGAGGGTTTTGTAGGACCTCTGTTTCCACTGAACGTGTCTCCTGTGCAGGACTGACTTGGAAAGAAATGTTCATTGCCCGAGTGGAACCTGCTTGCAGATCCTTAGGTGGTTTTGTTCTGCTTCAGGGAGGAGTGGATCTAAAAGGAAACAGTGAGTGAACGTGCTTTCAAGTGCAAGAGGTTCCCAGTGCTGAGGACAGGCTGAGCTCACCCACCCCAGGCCTTGCATCAGCTGCACGGATGACTGCCAGTCCTTGGAAATTAAGGCAGAAGTCTCCCTTCCAGTCTCACCAGCCTTGCTCTCAGTGAGAGGGTAGCAAAACGGAGCAGACAAGCCAGAGGCTCTTTTAGTTTCATATGCATTGGTGTTTTGACTACATGTATGTCTGTGTGAGGATGTTGGATCATCCAGAACTGGACTGCCTTGTGGGTGCCAAGAAATGAACCCAGGTCATCTGGAAGAACAGCCCATGCTCTTAACTGCTGAGCCATCTCTCCAGCCCACAGCTTCTCTACTTTCAAGTCACTCACCTGGGTCGCTGTCAGTGACCCAGGCAGCAAACAGCCTGTATGATCACATTTGCCAAGGTGTCCATGCCAGAAGCCTCCATTCCTAAAATTGTTGATACCTCTCAGGCTGAGCTTGGAACTTTGGGACAAGTTCCTCCCTAGCTCATTACACAACAAGTTGATTTTGTTGTTTGAGAGAGCTACTAAGGGCTGGGCATGCAGCTTGGTGATAAAACTCTTGCTTAGCATACACAAGGCTCTGAGTTCAATTCTTAACAGTACAAAAAAAAAATCAAACAATTCAACAACAGTAACAAAACCTCCAACAACAGTAGCCAGTGCTACTAAAAGAGACAGGAAGTTAATCAGGCAGTCTTCTGATGTGGCCTTGGTTTATTAGTGCTGCAACTCAGAATTGTGTGTACTGGGAGATTCACCGGGATGTCTGGTTCTGATCTCACCTACAGCCAAGCAGTCAGCAGCCATACCAACTCCCTTCTACCATTGAGGTGGGGTGAGGTCTTTCTACTCTATCCATTTCTACCTGGAGTATACCCTTTCTCCTCAGCCACTTCTGATCTTCTCTGGTGGTCACACACCCACTTTCTTGACCTCTCCCAGCTTCTCTGGATGTCCAGACCTGTGGGTAGTTGAGTATGAATGCCATGTTCTGGAGAGTACAACCTGTGCCAACCACTCCCACCCCTCCTGGACTGGGTGAGCTAGAGGCGAATTGGAAGGGATCCAAGGAAAGCCCAACTGTCTCTGCCTCAACCTCGAACCAATCCCTAGCGCTACTGGAATCCTATTACTTGTTATTACATGTGGCAATTGTATGGTATTGCATTGAAAAAACATAGGTCTATGATTCCAGCACTCTGACAGTGGGGGCAGGGTGATCAGAAGGTAGTTCAATGTTGTCCTCTGCCACATAGTGTGTTTTGGTGGTTTGAATGAAAATGATTCCTACAGGCTCACAGGGATTGGCACTAATGGGAGGTGTGGCCTTGTGTTGGAGTAGGTGTGGCCTTGTTATGTCACTGGGGGTGAGCTTCGGGGTTTCAAATGCTCAAACCAGGTCCAATGTCACTTTCTCTCTCTTCCTGCTGCCTGGCAATCCAGATGTAGAACTCAGGGCTCCTTCTGCAGCACCATGTCTGCCAGCACACCGCCATGCTTCCCACCATGACAACAATGGACCAAATCTCTGAACTTTAAGCCAGCCCCAACAAAATGCTTTCCCTTATAAGGGTTGCTGTGGTTATGGTGTCTCTTCATAGCAGTAGAAACCCTAAGACAGTGGTCAAGGCCAACCTGGGCTACACGAACTCCTGTCTCAAAAAAAAAAAAAAGGGGCGGGGAGTGGGGCTAAGAGATAGCTTAGCAGTTATTTAAGAATTCTAGCTGCCTGTGTTGAAGACTTGAGTCTGGTTTCCAGCATCCACATCAGGTAGCTCACAACAGCTGTAACTACAGCTTTAGGGGTTTGGATGCCCTCTTCTGGCCTCTGAGGGCACCTGCATGCATGTGCACATACCCCACACAGACACATAATTAAAAAAATAATTTTTAAAAGTCTTTTAAAAATATGTAATAGAAAGCCGGGCGGTGGTGGCGCACGCCTTTAATCCCAGCACTTGGGAGGCAGAGGCAGGTGGATCTTTGCGAGTTCGAGGCCAGCCTGGTCTACAAAGCGAGTCCAGGACAGCCAGAGCTGTTAAACAGAGAAACCCTGTCTCGAAAAACCAAAAAAAAAAAAAAAAAAAATATGTAATAGAAAACCAAGTCTCCCTCCACCACCTGTCCCTCAGTGTCCCTTTCTCCGAGTCAGCAGTGTCATTTATCATTGTGTGTCTTTCCAGAAGCCTTACAGTCACACTCAAGCTCATGATACGTAACTCAAGACAAGGAAAGCCAAATTCCTGTGCTTTGAGCACTCTTGGAGAATGAAAAGGGTCATAGTTAAACTCTGCCATAGGCCCATGTCCCAGTTGTGTCTCCCCTTCTTAACCCTCTATCACTCTACTTGGTGCTCAAGGCACAGCAAACCCGGCAGCTGGCATCTTCCTGTCTCTTAGAGAAGTTACAGTGTTAAGGAGACCCACGGTCACACAGTAGGTGCTTCCAATGTTCTCATATCTTCACCACCTTCCTAAGGCCTCTCTGCTCTGGAAAGGACCTCAAATTCTTGGATAAGATGCCATGCCTCTCTATGGACATTTCAAGGACAGAGTCAAGGGCTCTTCTGTTTCCCTATGAGCTGGACTCTGACCTAAGACCCCAAGTAGTCAATGATACTGACTGGGTTAAAGGGACCGAAAGAAGGTGTGTGATTCTGCCAGGCTGAAGCTCGCCTGGACCTTGGCTCCTGAACACTGAACCCTCTGACCTTGTGTGCCATTAGGTTTTTTTTTTCCCCACACAGCTGGCTCAGTTAATGACCCTGCTGGGAAGGCCAAGGCCTGGCTCCCCAGGGGAGGATCTGAGATCTGTTCCTTGCCCACAAACAACAGAACCACACATTGTAACTCAGTGGCCAAGGAGACTGTCCTCTGAGCAGTGCACACAGTACAATTCTGTAGCTGAAGGCAGACGTTTCCCAGGCCACGCAACCTCTGTCGTCTGAGGGATCTTCTAGGTTGAACCCTTCCTCATCTGTCCCTGTGTTCTGTCTGAGGTGTGAAAGATAACTTCAGTGAAGAAGCTCTTTCTCTTTCTCTAAGTCACAGTACCCAGAGGGGGAGGTTGTCAGGAGACAGAAAGAAGGGGCAGTGTCTTTACGGGGTAGGAGCTGTGCCTGGCCAGTCAGGCAGTGGGAACAGGAGGAGCTTGCTTACTTCAGCCTGAACAGTCAGGCAGTGGGAACAGGGGGAGCTTGCTTACTTCAGCCTGAACAGTCAGGCAGTGGGAACAGGGGGATTACCTACTTCAGAGAGCAGCAAGCAGCTGCTATGGCTCCTTTGTAATTTTGGACTTAGTTTTGGGGGAGTATTGAGGCTCTCTGGGAAGCAGAGAGCTGTTGACAAAGGGCAGAGAAAAGGAAGTCAAAGGGGCTAGAATCAGAGAGAATCCTGAGTGTGGAGGAGGGAGAGGAACTGGGGAACCGAAGGGCTCATGGGTCGCATGGAAGTCTCACTTGGCTTTCCTTGTTACTGTCGGACACTCTGTGAACTTACAAAGGTCAAGAGCTCTAGAAACTGTTTCCTTTTGTGCGTCCTTCTGTTCCAGTGTCCCCACCCTGATGAACCACCATCTCACTGGGCTCCCTAGAGCAGCAGTTCTGAACCTGTGGATCGGGACCCCTTTGGGGGGTAAAATGAGTCTTTCACAGGGGTCGCATATCAGATATCCTGCATATCAGATATTTACATTGTGATTCGTAACAGCAGCAAAATAAGTTATGAAGTGGCAACAAAAATAATTTTATGGTTGGGGGTCACAACACGAGGACCTGTATTAAAGGGTCGCAGCATTAGGACGGCTGAGAACCACTGCCCTACAGACTAGAATACTTTGTTGTGGGATCTACTCATCCATGGTTTCCTGCCTGGTTCTTTTCAACACCTTGTTCCAGTGACAATTTGCCTCTTATTTCATGTGTGACTTCATGGGAAACTGCCTCGGGGAGAGAGAGATGACTGCTGCACAGGACTGGGTGAGACTGCCGTGTTTAGTCTTTGCTCATTAAAGTGACAGCTTTTCTTTTACATCCTGACACATTCCTCCATGGTAACTACCGAGAGAATCAACCTCTACAGCCTACGTCCAGCCCATCAGCAATACTAGGAATAGCAAACATCATGAAGGTTCACGTGTGTTGGACGTAACCTCCACCCTTGGTGTCTCTCTCCCATTCTCTGTCTCTCTTTCCCAATAGAGTCTCTCTCTCTCTCATTTTTTTTGTTTTGTTTTTTGTTTTTTTGAGACAGTGTTTCTGTGTGTAACAGCCCTGGCTGTCCTGGACTTGCTTTGTAGACCAGGCTGGCCTCAAACTCACAGAGATTCTCCTGCCTCTGCCTCCTGAGTGCTGGGATTAAAGGTGAGCACCTCCACACCTGGCTGCAACAGAGTCTCTTGTAACAAGCTGGCCTCAAGCATTCTATGCTTCTGAGCATGGCCTTGAACTTCTGATCCTTCCCAAGTGCTGGGAGTGCTGGTGTGGCCATCAGGGCCAGCTTTCTGGGGCACTGAGGGCTGAAGCCAAGGCTTCCCACATGCTCTGTAAGCCTTCTACCTACTGAGCTACATTCCCAGAACCTTGAAGATTCCCTTTCCACCTCCTCCACAATCTGCACTCAAGGCTCCAGTAAATCCTTTGAACTCCACCTTCAAAATGTATCCAACTGTTACTCCTAGCCACATCTTCCAGGCTTCACATGAGTGACCTGGCCCACTGCCACCCCTGTAACTGTCTCCCCTTCCAACTCTCCCCCAACCTGGCCCACTGCCACCCCTGTAACTGTCTCCCCTTCCAACTCTCCCCCAACTTGGCTCCTGCTACCATGACCTTCTTGCTGTTTTTTCTTCCTCTTCTTTTTGTTTTCTTGAGATGGGTTCTCTGTGTAGCCCTCACTGTCCTGGAACTCGATCTGTAGACCAGACTGGCCTCCAACTCAGAGATCCTCCCGCCTCTGCCTCCTGAGTGCTGGGATTGGAGCCTTGCACCACCACCACTAGTCTTCTTGCTGCTTTTTAACCCCTGCTGTCCTCTTGGCCTGGAATGTTCTGCCCCTACCATTGGCAGAGCAGACTCTTAAATTTTTTTCTTCTGGTCTTTGCTTAGACCCTCCCATCTTGGTGAAGCCTCCATAGACCACCTTAATTTAGACATCAAGCTTACAAACATCCCAGACCCTAGGTTTCTCCTCTTTGCATGTTTTTCACAGCCTTCAGTCACCATTTGACTCTGTGTGTGTGTGTGTGTATAAAGACGCATACATATAAAATATCTTGGGTACAAATGCATAATTAGAAGCCAGACATGTAGCACAAACACTTGGGAGGGGGGGACAGAAGGTTTAGGAATATAAGGTTGATCTCAACTGCATATATATATATATATATATATATATATATATGACCTCATCTTAACCCTTTCCCTCCCAAAAAGCCCACAAATATAATTAGAAAGAATATACAATATACTCTAGTAATCTAAGCACAAGTGGATGATTATGGTCAATAACTTACTGTATGTTTCAAAATATCTAGAAGGAAGGATTCTGAATGTTTCTAACACAAGAAATGATAAACGTTTGGGGTAATAAGCATGCTAACTACTCTGATTTGGTCATTGTATATTACATGCATGTGTTGAAAGATGACATTGCACTTCATAAGTATGTCAAATTATGCTTTAGTTAAAAATAAACAGGTAGCCATGGTGGGCTTATTTTATTTTATTTTTTGGTTCTTTTGAGACAGGGTGTCCTGAAACTCACTTTGTAGGCCAGGCTGGCCTTGAACTCAGAGATCTGCCTGCCTGTGCCTCCTGAAGTCCTGGGAGTAAAGGCATGTGCCATCACCACCTGGCTTGTGGGCATGCTTTTAATCTCAGCACTCAGGAGGCCGAGGCAAGTAGATCTCTGTGAGTTCAATCTCAAAACAGACAGGGCTATAGAGAAACCCTGTCTCAAAAGAACAAAAAATAAAATAAGGTTTAGCTAAGTGTGATAGGTATATACATTCTTTTTTTTTTTTTTTCATTATAGATGGTTGTAAGCCACCGTGTGATTGCTGGGAATTGAACTCAGGGCCTCTGGAAGAGCAGTCAGTCTTCTTAACCTCTAAGCCATCTCTCCAGCCCCACATTCTTTTTTGTTGTTGTTGTTTTTTGCTGATTGGACTTCTTTTTGTTTATTTCTTCAAGTTACATCTCCATCACAGTCCCCTCTCTCCACCCCTCCCAGTCGCACCCTCCTGCCCTTCCCCCCCACCTATCCTACTCCTCCAGAGTGGGTTGCCCCTACATATCAGCCCCCCTCAGTTCAACAGTCATATGACTGTTAGCTTCCTCTTGCACTGGGGCCTATATGGCAACTCTATTAGGGAAAAGTGTGCCACTAGCAGGTAACAAGGTCTATGTTCCTGTTCCTTTAGGTGTGTGTTGGTTGTAAGATAGTTATCCTGTACTACAAGACTAAAATTCAATTATAAGTGAATAGATGCCATGTGCATCCTTCTGAGTCTGGGTTAGCTCACTTAGGATGAGCTTCTCTAGTTCCATCCATTTGGCTGCAAAGTGCATAATTTCATTTTTTCTGATAGCTGAGTTATTCCATTGTGTACATGTACCACAGTTTTTAATCAATTCTTCCGTTGAGGGACATCTGGGTTGTTTCCAGTTTCTAGCTATTACAAATAAGGCTGCTATAAACATAGATGAGGAGATGTCCTTGTGGTTTGGTGAGGAATAGTTTGGGTGTATGTCTAGGAGTGGTATGGCTGTATTCTTAGCATTCAGCCTAGAGACAGAAAGGAGTTCAAGGCCATCCTTGAGTATTTTGCATGTTGGAGGCCAGCCTCAGCTACTGAAGGCCCCATCTCAAAAAATGAAAATAGTAGGAGCTGGGGATAGGGCTCGGTTAGTGAAGCACTTGGCACGTGAGCATGAGAACCTGAGTTCAGATCCCCAGCACCCGCATAAAAACTCGACATGATGGCAGGGGCCTGCAATCCTAGTGCTCAGGAGACGGAGACAGGTCTCCTATAGAGCCTGTTAGCCAGCCAGCCTAGCAAACTGATGAGTCCCACTCTCCGTGGGAGACGCTGGTGAAAAACTAAGGCGAAGAGCGACTGAGGAAGACGCCCAGGGCTGACCTTTACCCCCTTACACACATGTGCACACCAAATGTACACACATACACACAAGTTAAAAAAATAAAATTAATTATCACTCATCGGGGCTGGAGAGACGGCCCAGAGGTTAAGAACACTGACTGCTCTTTCAGAGGACCTGAGTTCAATTCCCAGCACCTACATGGCAGCTCACAATTGTCTATAATTCCTGTTCCAGGAGATCTGATGCCCTCACACAGACATACATGGAGTCAAAACACCAATGTACATAAAATAAAAATAAATTATTAAAAATAAAATTAAGTATCACACATCTCAGCGGTTATGACCTGCCACTTACGCTAAAATGTGAAGGTGGCGAATTCGTCTGTAGAGTTCACTGCTAGAGTTCCGCATGAGGACTGGCTGGCTCCTGGCTCACAGCTCAGCCAATACTAGTGCTGCTTTATGTGCTTATGTATAGAAGACGCTAAATTCCTTTCCTAGGGCAAGATAGTAGTAAATAGAGAGATTCAGGGGCTTAATCGATTTTCCTTAGGTCACAGGGTAAGTGATGAATCCCGGACTCCAAGTCCAGGTCTGATTTAACTGTGACGAGCGCGAATTTAGTTTTCTCCCTCTCGTCTTCCGGTCAAGCCCATCTTTGAAATCGCCTGCTCCCCACCGGTTTGCTCTAACAGCGTCTTTCTAAATAGCACCGTGTTCATCTTCCTCTCGTAGCTTGAATCCATTCTATAAAAAAACACAGTAAAGTTCATGCTCTCTGCAATGACAGCATGATTCATGCTCAGCCAAGAAGACAGGAAAACATATTTTTAAAATAGAAAGAAGAAAATTACCTATCATCTAGAGTCTATAGGCTACAATGGCTATTATGCCGTAATTTATTTTTATTTTTTTAGGTTTTTCAAGACAAGGTTTCTCTGTTTAACAGCCCTGGCTGTCCTGGACTCACTTGGTAGACCAGGCTGGCCTCAAACTCACAGATATCTGCCTGCCTCTGCCTCCCCAGTGCTGGGATTAAAGTCATGCACCATCACGGCCAGCTATGTTGTCAGTTTTTTCTGGTCAAGCCAGAGGGAGCAAGCCAGTAAACACTGTTCCTGTGTGGGTTCTGCTCTGGTTCCTGCCTCGGTTTCCCTTGATAGTGGATTGTAACCTATAAGCCAAACAAACTCTCTCCCAAGTTGGTTTTGGTCAGTGTTTATTACAACAATAGAAAAGCAAACTAGAACACGACTTCTAGACCCGGGTTTGTTTCCCAGAACCCACATCAGGCAGATCACGACTGACTCCAGCTCCATGGGATCCAATGCCCTCTTCGGGTCTCTGTGGGTACCCACAATCTCATGCACCTAACTACCCACAGACACACAAATAAAAATAAAGCCAGACAGTGGTGGTGCACATCTTTAATCCCAGAACTCAGGAGGCAGAGGCAGGCGGATCTCTGAGTTCGAGGCCAACCTGATCTACAGACCAAACTCCAGGAAAGTCAGGGCTACATAGAGAAACTCTGTCTGAAAAAAACAAAATAAATAAATAAATCAAACAAGTAAGCAAGCAAGCTTAAAAAAGACTTCCAGCACAATGAACATAGCTCCATCTGGTCCTGTTGGTCCCTTGGGCTTCATATCATAGATAATTTGTGTATGCAGGGATTATTTTATTATACTGGGTTACACAAGACCATTGTCATGTAAATACATACATGAGCATACATATTGAGCATGTTGCCTTCCATACCATGACCCTCTCTTTCTTATGCACATTAGTTCCCCTGTTCTCCTAGGCAGTTTTTTTTTAAATTTATTTTCTGTGTATGGACATTTTGCATGCTTGTATGTAAGGGCACCATTTGTATACCTGGTGCCTGAGGGATCCAGAAGAGGGCCTTAGATCCGAAGTTACAGGTGGTTGTGAGCAGTCATGTGGGTGGTAGGAATTAAATCTGGGTCCTCTGAGGGAGCAGTTAGTGCTTTCTTGATTGCCACTGTTCTGACTAGGAGAAAAGGGAATATTTATATAGTGTTAATTTACATTTCTGTGGTGGCTGTTGAAGTTGAACATTTTTTCAAATATTCATTGGCTATTTGTACTTCATCCTTTAAGAATTGAATGTTCATTTCATTGGACTATTTATTGATTAAATTGATTTTTTGTATATGTTTAATTTTTTTAGTTCTTTGTATATTCTAGATATTAGTTCTCTACCAAATATATAATTAGCAAGACTTTCTTCTTCTTTTTCATTTGTTTGTTTTTTTGAGACAGGGTTTCTCTGTGTAACAGAGACCTGGCTGTCCTGGACTCACTTTGTAGACCATTCTGGCCACGAACTCATAAAGATCCACATGCCTCTGCCTCCTCAGTGCTAGGAATAAAGGTGTGCACCACCATGCTCCCTTTCATAGACTTTTTTTGGGGATAGTGTTTCACAATGAGGCTTTGGCTGATCTGGTACTGGCTGTGTAGATCAAGCTGGCCTCATATTCACAGAGATCTGCCTTCTTCTGTTTCATGATTGCTGAGGTTAAAGACAAGAGTCACTGTGATGCCTAGCTTTGTAGAGAAATTTAATTTTTTCATTTTAAAAAGATGTATTTATTTTACTATATATAAGGAAGAGGACATCAGAACCCCTGGGACTGGAGTTACTGATGGTTGTGAGCCACCATGTGAGTACTGGAAATAGAACCGAGGCCCTCTGCAAGAAAAACAAGTGTTCTTAATGCTGAGCCATCTCTCCAGCCCCTTTTTCCACCTTTATTTGGGTTCCCAGGATGGAACTCAGATTACAGGAAATCCCTTTTACCTACTGAGCCATCTAAATGCCATCATAGACAATTTTCGATGCCCATATCAGACTTCTGTCCTGATGCCAGCCTGTCCTAGATAGGACTCTGTTCTGCCTGACCTACGTGTCAGGCTTACAGCTGTAGCCGCCTCACCGCCACAAACAATGAGTGTGAAAACTACTAACAGCAGCCAGTGACCAAGTCATGATGAGCAACTGGGTCCCTGAGCCAATGGAAAGGTAAGAACTGAAGATGCTCCCTGACTTCAAACCTCAGAGGCACACAATGGATGGGGTCAATTTGGATTATGGAGCTTTGGGACCAACTCTGTAGGACAGCAGAGTAGAAAGAACTGTTTCTCCCACACCGGGACTGAAGATCATCGGGAAGTCAGGCAAGTCTGAAAAGCTTAGGGACATTCCTATAGATGTGATTGCTAAGTCTGTGTAGAGGGAAAGGACCAGAACCACGACTCTGGACATTCAGGTGCAACCTCTGTCCACTATGCTGCCAAGAGAGGTTCCCAAGAGAGTCATGACTAAAGTCTCAAACAGATTGTTCTCTCTCAAGTCCTGAATGACACCCATTCTAGCCCTGTCACGCAGGGTCACCAGGCAGGGTACAATCAACTCTGGGCTTTTTCACGTGTATCTTGGATTCTTTATTTATAGTTCTTTGTAATTAACAATATTTTAAGAATTAATATTCTTCTGCCTGGAGAGCTGTCTCAGTGGTTAAGGCGCTTGCAGAGGACCCGGATTAGTCTCAGCATCCACATCACAAGCTCACAGCTGCCTGCAACCCCTTGTCCAGGGGTCTGAAACCCAATTCTGGCCTCCAAGGGCACCTCCATGCAAATAACATGCACTCATAAAATAAATGAACATTTTTATGAAAGATGTACGTTCTTGGTGGTATTTTAAAATATTTAAAAATATTTTTATGTGCAGGGTGTTTTGTTTTGCTTGTTTATATGTTTGTGAACCACTTTAAGCCTGGCACTAGCCAAAGCCAGAAAGAGGATGTTGGATCCTCTGGAACTGGAGTTACAGATAGTTGTGACTGACCATATGTGTTCTGGAATGGAACCTGAGGCCACTAGAACAGTAGCAAATCAAGTCTCTTAATCTCTCTCTAGCCACCTCCCCTCCCTCCTTTCATTCCTTCCTCTTGTGGCCTCAAATTCCTATGTAGAACATGATCTTGAACTTCTGATCCTCCTACATTTACCTCCCAAGTGCTGAAATTATAGACATATGCCACCATGCCTGGTTTATGTGTTTCTGGTGATCAAACCCAGGGCTTTGTGCTAGGCAAGCACTCTACCGACAGAGCTATGCCCCAGATCTCGAGAGTATTTTTCTACAAAAAATTGAAACCATCACCCAGAAAACCCACAGCAGAAACAAATATTTCCCTTCTGAAGTTCACTATTAGGAGAAGCAGAGGAGTTAATTTTTAAAAACGTGAATGAACAAGAACAAAGAAAGCCTTGGAGGAGACATGACTGGTAAAACGATTGATGACTGTGGACACAGCTCAGAGGAAGTTCATGTGTTTGGCATGCGTCAAACCTGGATTCAATTCCCAACACTGAAAACGCTGTCTATCAGTGGCATGTAAATTAGAAGACGCGAGAAAGGCAAATCCTGTCAGCTGTGGGAAAATTGAGAAACAACTCATTCGCTCACAGAACCCCTGAGAGGCCTGGATTTGGAGGCGCTAGGTAACACTGGAACCGTGGTAAGAACAGTCCCTAAAAGCAGGAAGGCTGATTAGAAACAGAAAACCACCACCAAGTTCCTCACTGTACTACGGAGCAACTGTCCCTTTTCTACCCAGAAAAAGGTTCTAGTCTTCTTCTGGGAAAAATTTAAAGAACAAACAGGGTTTCTGGGTTGGGAATCATTCGTCACAGATCAGTGTCCGTACCAGGACACTTCCACTTTGTGGAAGCCAGAATTTTAAGTAGGATGTTGTCATCCTCACACACTGAATAAAGATACCGACATCATATCTCTCTTTCTCCCCTTAGCAAGCAGAACTGTGGCATTCATGCTCTTTCCGTCTCGGCAGGAAATTAGAAGAAACTTTTCCAGGAAATTTGACCAAGCCAGTGGGGGGAGAAAACTCTTACAACTGTTAACATCAGAGGCTTCCCAAGGAATTGGACCAGTCAAATTACTCTACAGTGAGGTCGCTAGATCATGTGCTCCACATATACAAGTGGAGAGTCCAGGGAGCCCTTCCATGCTGTATCTTAGCTATGTCAGTAGATAGACAGACCCCAGAATGGTGGCCAAATAAGAGGGTTGGAGGGCAACTGCACAGATGGCAGTGGGTCAAAGGCCCTGGGAGAGATTTCTTCAAAGTGATGTAGTTGATGGAATGTCTGCTGCATGTGAACATACTGAGAGATTTATACTATCCTGGGGAGGTGCAGGGGGTGGGGCTGAACCACCAATAAGCACTAAGAAAACCGGGCAAATGACAAACAAGCCTTTTACTAATACTAGAGGGAAAAGAGAGTACTGCAGGAAAGGGAATGCAATCCATTAGGATAGTTGGAAGGTTGGGGGACACGTGGCGAAGGGGTAGTCAGTAAAAAGTCATCCTCACTTTTAATATTAAGAGCCAGGGTCTGAGACTCAGTGGTAGGTCGCTTGATTAGCATGTGCAAAGCCCTGAATTCGATTCCCAGTACTGCAAAAAGGAACAGAAAACAAAGACCAGAGTTGTTGTATACCACCCAGCACTTCCACAGAGGCCTGTAAGATGTCTTAATGGGTAAAGGCACTTGCCACCAAGGGTGATGGATGATCTGAGTTCAAACCCCAGTGCAAAGGGGGAACCATCCTCTACACATGCGCTGTGGTACATGCACGCCCCTTCCCAAAAGATACAGATACTAAAACAAAACTAAAGAAAGTTGCCACATATATACCAGGAACAATAGGGTCTCAGGTACCTCAGGCTAGACCTTGAGCACCACCATTCCCAGTTTATGGGGTACTGGGGATTGAACCCACAACTTTGGTTTCATGCATTCTAAGCAAGCTCTCTACCAGGTGAGCTACATCCTCAAGCCCTGACTTTTTAGCACATTCCTCTTTTTCAATTAAACTCCTCAGAGTTGTCTCCTGTTGTTTGAATCAGAAAGAATATTAGCCACATGGCTCTCTGGATCATCACTTATCCTTCTGTTTTGTGTTTTTGGTTTTGGTTTTGGTTTGCTGCCTCAAACTCACAGAGATCTGCCTGCCTCTGCCTCCCAAGTGCTGGGATTAAAGGCGTGCGCCACCACCGCCTGGCTGGTTTTTGTTTTGTTTTGTTTTGTTTTGTTTTTGAGACAAGGTTTGTTTCTCTGTATAGCCCTGCCTGTCCTGGAATTTGCTTTGTAGACCAAGCAGACCTTGAACTCACAAAGATCCTCTTGCTTCTGTTTCTGGAGTGCTGGGATTAAAGGCATGTGCCACCACTGTCGAGTGGCTCATCACTTATCATCTCTGGTGACAGGCTTCTCATCCTGGTCACAAGTCTCTGTTCCTTTTGATTCTATATGACCTCAGTGGTTAATCATCTTCTTTCTTCTCTCCACACCTTACCCAATCTTCCTTCCGTATCTGTCACACCCATTTACCAAAATTCAGATTTCCTTTGAATGTGTGGGTGGAGGTTATATCATGATCTGAGTTATGTCACTGAGAAGATAGTGAAGTTTCCAAGGTACCTGTCTAGGCAGTTCCCGAGGGAAGGGCCTGGATTTCTACTCTTTAGATATATTGCATGTCTTGTCAATTTTTGACTTATAATTTTATTTTTCCTTCCTTTCTTCTTTCCTCTCTTTTGTTTTTAGACAGGTTTTCTTGTGGTCCACACACCACTCTGGCTTTATTTGGTGTTAGGTATGAAACCTAGGGCCTCACGTAAGCTAACTGATGAGATACACCCCCAGTTTCAAAAGATGTTAATAATGCCATTTTTCTGCTTGAGATTTTTCCTCAATATGGAGAATTGAGCTTAGGACCTTCTGCATCCTAGAGAAGCTCTCTATCAATAACCTATATTCCCTGCCTTAACAGTAAATTTTTATTTTTACTTATATTTATTAATACTTAACAGTCACCTAACAATTCCCTATAAAATTCCTAAATCCTAAAACCCAAACCCTAACTCTAAAACCTAATCTAAAACACCCTAATACCTATAAAACAAACACTTAACACGAACCTAAAGTTTCTTAAAAGGTTATTCTCTCAGATTAACTTTTGGCATGGATCCATGTGGGTGGTTGATTTCCACCAAGTCTTTCAGTCTTATAGTCTGTGAGTCTTATTCGTCAGATCTTAAGATCAGTTTATAAATTTGATCTGTTTCAATCATTGAAGTAAGATGATCTTTTAATCAGTCAAGACTTGTCTCCGTGGTCCTAGGCCCAAATAATTCACCATTGGAAGCCCCTCCAAACCGCCTCCAAATCCACCACTTGCTCACTGTTTCTGCGTTCTCAGCACTCTCGTTCTGGCTTGGGTACTCTGGAATTCCAAAGTTTGCAGCAGCTTTCCAAGTTGGACCAAAATGTTCCAACTCTGCCAAAAGGTGTATTTTGTCATGCTCTCCACCTATGTGGATCACTGACGGGGAACACAAGATGATGATGAGGTCTCTTGGCAGGTGAGGCAGGAGGAGTGACCTGTGACCACGTGAATACTGACTTAAATCTCCTCACTTGTTGTAATGAATTGGCAGAAGTTTTCTCGAGCTTCCAAGTCATGCCCTTGGGCAATGTGTCCCTCCAAAGTTTTCCTTGCAGAGGGGTCGAGGAGCAGCAGGAGGTTAGGAGATTGTGTGATCTGTCATGAAAATCTAGAGTTCTTTTCAACAGTGTGGTTGCCATGGTTCCTGGCAGGCTTGTTCCAAGGCACGCCCTTCAATGTCAATCATATTTGGATGTAACTGGATCTACTCATATCTTTTTACCTGAGAGGCCTGACTTATATTATTCCAAAATCCCTATTCTCAATTTCCCTAATCCTACCACACCTGCCCTGCTTGGATTTACAGTTTTAATGGTCTATACTTTCAAATTGCAAATTGGCCTAACTGGGGTAAGGGCTATCACAAGATCTCCCTATAATAGCCAAGCTGATCTTGAACTGGAGATTCTCCTGCATTGGTCTCCCAAGTGCTGGAGTTACAGGTGTGTGCCTCCATAGCTGGCTTGCAAATTGATTTTTTTAAATTTACATCCTATCTTCCCCATAGACAAATTTGAATGAACTTTACATAACCAATAGAATATAAATAATACTAATTTGAAAATAAAACCAGACCAAAGTGAATGTAAAAGGAACAGAGAATTGAGTGCTTGGCGGGGGGGGGGGGGGTCTGTGATAAACTGACATCACAAAGTGTTGATCTTGTTCCAAGGTCATTGTAGAATAAGACTGTCAGGAGCGACAGGGACAGAGATCCAGATCCACACTGTTGGCAGCACAGCTGGGGAATTCTCTTCCCATTTAGGAACAGACCTCCACTCAGATAAGAGCAGGTTCTTGATTGCTGTAGAAAAGAATTTCAGAATAAGCCAGTAGAAGGCAGAATTGGAGTTTATTAGTAGAGATTGCAATGTATATTTGAAGCAGGAGAGTAAGGAAAAGAGGCTCAGGAAAGGGAGGACATAACCAAATGTGGGCGTGTGCTCCTCAGAGGGGTTTTACACCTTATCCTTCTTACAGTGGTTTGGTGTATCATCTGGTGGCTTCTGAGTTACCTGCTCAGAGGTGTCATTAAAGGTTAAAGAACCTCCTTTTGTAAACAAAGTGGTAAAGTACATTCACAAGGGTGTTGGCAAGACTTAGTGGTAAGATGAGAGTGCCAAATACTCGAGGTCATAGACCGTTTTTATTTTTATTGTTTGGTTTTTCAAGACAAGGTTTCTCTGTGTAACAGTCCTGGCTGTCCTGGACTCACTCAGTGGACCAGGCTGGCCTCGAACTCACAAAGATCCACCTGCCTCTGCCTCCCAAGTGCTGGGATCAAAGGCGTGCGCCACCACCGCCCAGCATAGACCATTTTAAAACATAGCTTATTTATTGCCTTTGACGTCTTTGTTTCAGATATTTTTTACATTGATTGATTGAGTTTATGTGTATGTATGATTGTGAACATGATTGATTGATTGTGTTTATGTGTATGTATGATTGTGCACATGCTTTGGCACATGTATGAAAGTCAGAAGACAACTTGTGGGATCAGTTCTCTCTTTCTACCATGTGGGGTCCAGGAACAAACTCAGACCATTAGGTTTAGCGGCAAGTGCCTGTCCCTGCTGAGCCATCCCGCCAGTCCCTGTTTCAAATGTTTTTTAGGAAATCCCTGACCCTGTGGGCAACTTTGGCTTTATCAGTGGTGTGTGAAATTTCTTGATTCTGTCAGAGGGAAAAGCTAACCAGATCCCTGGGCGAAGGGCCTTTTCCCTTCCTGTCATTTCCTTCCCATGTCTCCTTGATTTTTGGCTTTTCTGTCTGGCCTCAAGCTAAGCTAGAAATCGCAGGATTGAGGATTCACTCCACATAGACAAATACAATTGTGTTGGTTTGAATGGGAAATTTTCCCATAGTCGTAGATGTCTGAACACTTGGTTCCCTGTCGAGGTGTTCTTTGGGAGGTGTGGGAGGCTTCAGAGGTGTGCCCTTGTTGGAGGATTCTCATCACTGGAGGTGGGTTTTGAGAGCTAAAAGACTGAACCTGGCTGAGTTCTTTCTTGTAGTTGGAGAAGATGTGCGCCCTCAGGTGCTGCCCACCATGACTGCAGCCTTTGCTCTACCACCATGGACTCACTCTCTGGAACCATAGGCCAAATAAATCCTTTTTCCTGTTAGATGACTTGGCCATAGTTAATCACAGCAACAGAAAAGTAACTAATATGCTTACTGAGTGCTGAAACCATCAAGATTATGGTGGGCCACAACTAAAAGAGAGGAAGCTAAAATGTTCTATTTGGGGCTGGCGATTAGTGACTTTACTGATGGGGGTATGCGACGTGTGCGTGTGGAGGGAAGAGGATTCCTGAAGCCCAAGGTGTCTTTCCAAGCTACCGCTGTCTTCTTTTTTTTTGCATTCCAGGCAGATGGAAAAGATCAAAACTGAGGAGAGAGTTTCCCTCTGTATTAAGGATACACCCAGGAAGTCCCATTTTCATTTTAATGTCCCCAAAGTAACCATAGGACATATCTAGACCCAAAGGAATCTGGAGAGTGTGGCATTTCAGCCTGCGCCTAGATGCTGAGGGTGTCCAACAGCAGCTTCTGGGGTGAGCACTGGATAGATGGCAGCTAAGGCCTAGCCCACAGTGTATGTAAAAACAGAAGATAATACCATTCCTGAGCCC